>VYZW01006418.1:0-280004 GCA_013401315.1 Balaeniceps rex | reverse complement strand
GGGCGGAGCGGGGCCGTGACGCGGCAGCGGCGGGGCTATAAAGCACCTGCCGGGGGCCCGCCGGCTCCAGACGCATCGCGGCGGCTCCGGGTGGATCACGGCACGGAGGAGCAGCGGGAGAGCCGAGGGGGCGGCGAAAAAAGGAGGAAAAACCGAGGAAAAAAAAGAAAAACCCCAAAGCCTCCAACTCTCCGCAGCCCCACGCCTGCGAGACCCGCGGCCATGCCCAGCCACCCCGCCGGCGCCGCGCTGCTGGCGCTCGCCCTCTGCGCCCTCCTGGGAGATGGTGAGCCCCGGGCTGGAGGGGGGCTCCGTGCCCCGGGGGTCCCCGCTCGTCCGGGGGGACCCGTCTGCGCCCCCTCCGCTGGGGGAGTGGGGCTGAGTGGGGTGCCGGAGGGTGCCCGGGGTCTGCCCGGAGGCTGGCTGCGGGGTGGGGGGCATCGCAGGGTGGCTTCGCTGTGCCCTTGCTGCTGGTGCAGCTTCTGCAGCTGCCAGGGTTATGCGAGCCCTTTAGGAGCCCGCAGCCGCATCGGCAAGGCTGCACCTCCCGTGAAACTGCCCGCGTATTGAAATCGCCGTAATCCTTACCGGAGGTGCGGTTGCAGAGGTGACATACGGACGGGCACCCCGGCGCTCTGCACCGAGCCTGCAACTCATCCCTTCCTCCTTCTGCTGCAGGTATGGGCCATCCCCCGCTGGAGTCCCACCTGGCCGCAGCCAGTGCTGCCCACCCGAGGACCAAGCGATGTTCCTGCAACAGCTGGCTGGATAAGGAATGCATTTACTTCTGTCACCTGGATATCATCTGGGTCAACACACCTGGGTAAGCATGAGCGTAGCTTTCTGGCGCGGGGGTGGCTCTGTTGATGAGTAAGTGACTTTACTTTCTGACCGAGGATGGGGTTAGGTTAGAGGAAGGTGAGAAAGGGTCCCAGTGCTGTGAGGCTCATGTAGCACCTGCTGCGGAGAGCATTGCAAGTCCGGTCCTTTCCAACATCTAGAAAGGGACAAGCTGTGCTGCTGCTCAGGAGTTTGGGTATAACCCACAGGGGAGGGGGGTGAAAGCACAGGGCGCTGCCTCCTCACGGGTTCATCTTTTAATGAGATTTGTACCTCTGCAAGCCAAAAGCAACACCACGATGTTGCAGCTGCAAGGCAGAAAGTTGCTCTGCCCGCTTGCGAACTAACCCTGACTGCTGGCTGCCAGTATTGTTAATGAGACAGTGGGGGGGCTGGCACTGAAGTCCTGTGGCTGCCAAGTCCTGCCCTCAAGAATGCTACAACAGCTTTCTGAGCAGTTTCAGACCAATGGCCATCACATGGTAGCAAAACACATGGACTCAGGTGTGGTTATAATCACGCTCGCTAACGTGCAATTACAACTCGCTGCTTGCTCAGAGAATATTTGCAGTCACTGCCAATGCTAAGCCTCTGGGAGAGTAGATTGCGATCAAAGATGGAGCGGGAATGTGCTAACGGCTCTGAAAGCATGCTGTGATCAGAAGAACCTGTTCTGGCCCCAAGACATCTTGATTGGTGCTGTGTCCTATGTGTTAAAACCCGCGGGGGACGGGAAAGCCCTGGCATCTCTGTGCTGGGGAAACCGGCTGCTTGCTGCTGGTGGACTGGGGCGGCCGAACTCCTGGGGTGCTTTGCCACCCAGGTGATCTGCCAGCTCGCCCAGCCCATGTGGCAACCCTTGCACAGGTGCTGGGCTGCTGCAAGGAGAGAAAACTCCACTTGCAACCCAGCACATACTGGCACGGCAATCTCCATGGGAGGGGTAGGGTGGGGAAAACAGTAGGTGGGAGAGGAGCTGGAGTTTAAAGGCTTAGATATATCAGTGACCTTTTCACCTTATGTCTTTAGATGGGTCTTTTATTATCCTGGCACTGGCTTGGCTGCCTCCCAGGGCCGTGTGATAAACCTCTTGGCTAATAAAAAAGTTAGTTGCATAGCTGATTTCTTTTGTTTTTAACAGACACACCGCTCCCTATGGCTTGGGCAGCCCGCCAAGGCGGCGCAAGAGATCGCTCAGCAGGTGCGAGTGCTCGCACTCGAGGGACGCCATCTGTGCCACCTTCTGCCAGGTGAAACCTGGGTAAGTCAAGGGGGTCCTGGGGACGTCCCTGGGGGCTTCTCGGCGAGGGTGCAAGCAGACAGACAAAGCGTAGGAGCTGGGGGAACTCTACAGCCTCCCCGGGGACGGCTGCGCAGCTCTCTGCAAACAGCTGGAACTTGTCTAGTGGCTTTCGTACCCCTCCCAAGAGGCCCTGGCAAAGTGTCCCTCGGGTGTTTTCGCTGTACAATAGTGTCTTTGCTAGCGCATGTGAAGCAATGTTGCCTCCATCCCTCCTGCTGCCAGGAGGCTGAGGAAGTGCTGGGTGCGCTGGTGGGAAGGGAGGAGCTGGCACCCTGGGAGAGGGGCAAGGGGAGGGTTGTGAAGCGTTGGGACACCAGTGCCTCCTGCATGGCTCAGGTGGGAGAGGCTGCAGGAGAGCAGGACTGCTGAGAGCTGGGACTCAGAAGTCAAAGATCTTCTGTACCCAGCTCTTTTTATAGTGCACGTGGACTCCCAGTTGTCTCGCTTCATCCGGCGGTACAGGAGTGCTTGCGCTGTGGGGAGGTGGGGAGCAAAGTCACTGTAGGGATCTGCCATTAATTTCGTACCAAGACAGTAGTTAAAATCCCCAATGATTGAATATGACTGTGAATAAAGCGAGGGTAGAAGAGGATAGAAGTAAAAGTGAGCTATAAATGGCTCTCAAATAGCTGCAATTAACCCTTCAAAAACATTCAACTGTCTTAGTCTGTCACTGGTGATGCTGGAGCAGCCCTTCCCCTGGTACTTACCGTGGTGTGGCTGGATATGAGTGCTTCATGCATCTCCTCTTCCTCATTAGGTACCTCCAGAGTCTGCAGCTCCCAGAGAGCTCTGGAGCATCAATGAAGTCTCTGCGGAGCGGTGGCGTGAAGCCTTCCCATCACGGCTTGCTGAGAGCTCTCAGGTGAGCATGCCGCTTAAACCTGCTCTGAGCTTCCCTCATAAGCTCTTCAAATGCTGCGGTTGTGACCCCAGGCTGCAGTCGCCACTTGGGTTTGACCTGACTTTCCCCTCTTGCCTCCCTTTAAATGAGTAGACTTGACTATTTCTGCTCTCTGTAGAATCGAAGGCCAACGGCTGAGGGAAGCAGGGTTGCTTGTGTCCTTCCAAAACTAGAGGAATACGACATAAAATGTAATTCTTGATTGGAGTAGGAAGTTCCTCTGGTATGGGACAGGCAAATGGGTGATGTACAAGAAGGGGGAGAGGGATGGCATCATGAGGAAAATGATTGATGGGGCAGCAGCTTTGGACCAAAGGAAGTAGCTTTTCTCATCACATCACATCAGTGAGTTGTGGAACTCACTACTGGAAGAAACCATGGACTCCAGGAGTGTAAATGAGTTAAAGGGAGTTGGCAAATTGAAGGAATATTGGTCCATTGGTGGCAGTTAAATTGGATGCCATGGGAACAATTTCTGAAAGGCAGATCTGGGGAAGCATCGCTTGGGACGTGCCCAGCTGCAGGACTCCTTGAAGCCTCGGCCACTGGCCACTGGTGGAAAGGGGATATTGGGCTAGATGGATCCTGCCGTGGCTTAATACAGCTGCAGCTAGAAATTGCCCCTCTTCCTTCCCCCATCTTCTGCCTCAAAGAAAACTTGGCGAGGAGTAGATAAATGTAATACAGTCTGTTGCTGAGTAGTAGGAAAATAGACTGGAGAATGAACGTAGTGTCTCTTCTGTTTACAGGGACCTTGCTGTCTCCAGTCCGCGGTTCGGCAAGCATCAGCACCGTTCTCAGAGGAACGCGCAGCCAACAGTTTTGCCTTGGAAGAAAAACATCTGGAAGAAGAAGAGATAAGAAACAGGTGCATACCAAGTTCACCAGAAGAATTTGGAGTTGTGTGGGTGCCACTAACTCCGCTGTCGGTAGTTAGAGCTGAAGGAAAGGCCATGAGTGGAAGGGGGAAGAAGTGGAAGTCTCCATGCTCCTGTTGCGTGAACCAGTCCTGCATGCGCTCCAGAGACTGTTGTAAAGGGAAAACTGTCTCTCTATACAGTCGTAGACGTGTCGTGGAGCTGAGTTGTGCCTTTTTGGATCAGGCAAGGGTCTTGCTGGTAGAGTACTAGCTTAACTCTGCACTGGAGTCCTAGGCAGAGGGGCAGCCCGTGCTGGGCAGTTGAATCACGTACAAACCCGACGGCTTGGCGCAGTTCTGGACCCAGCAGCACTGAGCTCCTATCACTGGCCTGGTCTGCTCTGCCCCTGAGCCACGTTTGAGCGTGGGTCCAGCTTGGCCCCATTCAGAGGTGGTTTGGCGGGGATAAACTGCCTGCAGCGTGGCCTGCCTGAGCCCACCTTTGCACTTTTTTCTCTTACTTGTCAGACAGTGCGATGTGCGTATGAATGAGACTCCCACGGTAAAGCAGCTCCCAGTTTTTCATTAAAAGAATATATATCATCTAGAGGCCTGGAAGCCAGCTGAGTAGTCAGTGGCATTCTTTGGCTGAGAAATTCACTGAAGGGCCATCCTTAAGTGGCTCTTTTTTAGGTGGAGGGTCGTTTGCTTACACCGGAGCTTGCATCAAATCCACGCATGACCCCTGCCATCGGGCACAGCAGCCGCAGGGATGGGGGGGCTGAAGTGGAGCTGTGATTCTGCAGGAGCCTTGTGCATGCAGCCCCACGTAGCCTGGGGAGGGAGCCCCGCTGGGTCCGAGGCAGAGCCGAGCTGCTGGTCTGGATGAGTTCAGTGCTGCGAATCTGGCTCATCTCCTTGGACATACCCTTGGTGGGGTAGAGTACTTCCAGCTCTTAACCTAATATCCCAGGTTTCTTTCAGCTCTGCCTGAAAGGAAAGGCTGGGGGCAGAGAGGATGGGTGGTGGGAAAATAGCACGCAAAGGCTTGCTTGCTGCTTTGCTTAGATCAGGTCTGAGTCGGACTTTACGTAATAAATGATCAGTATATGGATAGCATGTCACTATGAAAAGTGTAACCTGAATGCTTTAGGCAGCGGGCAGCCAGGTGGGACTGATGTGGAGGAAAGGATGGCTGAGAAGAGAGCACAGCACTGTCTGCACAGCTTTAGGAGAAAGGCTTGGATTTAAACTCATGCCAGAATCGTGGCTGCTTCCCCGGGCCTGGAGCAGCACGGTGCTGCTGGCCCAGAGGAGGGAAGGAATGATTTGGAAAATACACTGAGCCCAGGACCTAGAAACCAATCTCGTAGGCAAACGCAATCTCAAAGCTCTGGAGCTGTATCACAAATGCACTTTTGTTTGCCTGGGCAGATCAACTTCTATTATAAATTGTGGTTGCAGCTGTCATCTGGTTTGTGCAGATAAATAATTGCTCTCCTGGAACCACTCTTGGGTCCCCCTTGCTGCCCAATCCAGTATTACACATGAGCTTCTAAAAAGGCTGCTTGAAGTTGGTGGTGGACCAAGATCTGTGGTGGTTGCAGGTGTAGTCCCATCGGACATACAAAGTACTTCCTTGAGTTTGCTTTATGCCCTAGAGGGGGGAAAAGTGAGACCAATTGATTGTATCGTAAATGAAACAGCAAAGTAATCATTTGATCCCCAAAGCTGCAGAGAAACTTTTTTTATATTTGACCTTCTGAAGGTTTGAGTCATTGTAAAAAAAAAAAAAATCCTGAAAGGGTTTGTTCCAGAGGAAACTTTGCACATGGTTTAATGTGAGCCTAGTAATTTAAAATAAAACTACTGCTGTAAAGACCTATGTATATCTCCTTGTGTGTATAATGTCTCATCTTTAAGTGACTTATTGCACATTTGCCGTATGTAGCATCCTGAAATCTGTATATTTATTTAAATCTATTGATTTTTTTGACAGTAATTTGCAAAATTTAATTTGTAATAAATAATGACAAAAGTCAATACCATTTTTCTTCCTTATTTGATGGCTGGGTGGTGGTGGATGAAGCGAGAGGAACCCAGATGGCCAAAAGCACTGTGAAAGTGAGTGGGACAGCAAAGCTGGGTGAGAATGGGGAGGCTGCGTAGTCTTGTGAACAGTCCTGAGAAGATTTCAGTTCAAAGTGAATCCATCTGGCTGACTTAAACATTTCTTAACTTAAAATAAATACCTTGTTCCTTTCTAGATGTCTATGGGAACATATACGTGAAATAATCCCCAACCTGTTGCGCATGGGGCTGTGGATGCTGAGACCAGCTTGAATCCTTGTGCCAAGGGATCCTGTTAATGTTTTCTCATGGTTTAGTCCTTCGCCTCAAATCCTCTTAGCAGCTCTGTGGCTGTGGGTGTCAGCATCGCAGGGACAGAGCAACCACAAGCCCTCTCCTGCTCCCACTAACTTTTAGATCTAAGAGTTTTGCTGATTGTTTTAGATTATTTTTTAAGTACAGTTAAGAAGTCATCTTCCATTGGATGGTCTTCTTTGCATGAAGACCACGCCCTAGGTTATTCTGGTGTAGTTAACTCAGTGAATCTCATGCCGCAGCTGTGAGAAAGGAATAAAAAAGAAACATTAACGGAATAGCTGGCACTCTGCTTGCTGCGTACCCAGAAACCATAGCCCTTCAAGGTGGGTTTCCATGGCTTCCTGGGAACAGTAGTTCAGAGAGCTGCAGCCCCATCCTTTCCTGTTGCCCAGCTTTCTTGGCTGAGCTGCATCACCCATGGCCAAGCCCCCACCCTGTGACTCGGTGCTAGAATGTGTGAAAATCAGATTCCTTCAGATGTGTCTATGACAATAAGTCATAGTTTCTACGACTTCAATGATAAAGGTCCATGATAAAAAGTGCCTTGAATTACAGGTAAAAGGGAAAAAAAGGTACCCTGAAACACTGCAATGCGTATATGTATAACATCTAAGGTACGATTCTCCCCTCTTCTGCTCAACCTGGTTCCAGAACAGGCCTGAAAATTTTGCCTGTTTGGGGTAATTTCCACGGTGTCCTGCTTGGACTGGTTTCAGGTGGTGCGAATGAGGAAGCTGAGAGCTGTTGGAAATTCATTCATTTCCCAGGAAAGATTTCCCCGCCATCTGGAATGTCTATTGAGCCAGCCTTGGGCCCAGCCTTCTATTTGTCTTTCTGAAGTCACGGAAGACCTATGGCCTTAGTCAGCCCTTGGTCTCAGAGAACAAAGCATCCCTGCTCGGGCAGCTCGTGGCCCAGCCAGCTGTGAGAGCAATAGCACAAGGGGAGCATCACGTTTGCTGGAGGTGGGACTGTAAGAAATGCTCTCCAGCCTTGCTGGGTCTGGACTTGAAGCCAGACATTCAAACAAGGAGAGAGAAAATTTGAACTAATCCATTTGTGGGTAGGTTGTTTGTTTTTTTTTTTCTGGCCCTAAGATCAATGAACAGAGGAAAATTTCCAGTTAGGGCTGAATGATGGAAAATTTTCCAGGGCATGCTCTCCACATTCACTTGGGGAAACTTTGGACTCACCGGTGAGTACTACAGAAGGAAATACTGGAAGTCAACATATCTGGATAACCAGTTTAAAAATACCACAGGCCAGACATCCAGAAAAGTCCCCCGAGGCACCAATCAAAAAATCTCATCAGACCTCCTTGCTAGGATCTTACACAAGGCCCCTCAGGTGTCCCACCAGTGCTGAGGAGCAACCTGAGCCTGGCAGTAACCCCATGGTGTTGCCTGGAACAACACCAACATCTGTGCAAAGCCCAGCCCTTTGGGTACAGTTTTAATTACAAGAGCTAATTAGGTATCACCCAAGGGATGAAGAGAAGGGAGATGCTTAAGAGCATCTTAATCAGGGTGAAAAGGGAGAAGAGAGGACAAGCTTATTCTGAGGTTATTGAATTCAGGGTAAAGATTAGCTGAAGTAGGTTGAAGGAGGCGTATTTTATGAATTCTCACACATAACAGGAAAGAACAGAATAACAAAACTTTGTTAAAAAGGAAAATCCAGGAAAGCAGGCAACTTCCAAAGCCAGTTCTAAGTATAAGTGCTAGGATATCTTTCCTAAGATGCAACTTTTTGATTGAGCAGCCCTTTTTATGATTGACAGTTCCCATAAAAGTGGACCTCTTCTGCCCTGCATGTGACTCTGGCATTTTTTCTGCAGCAGGAGTTCCTGAAGAAAAGCCTTTACAGATGGCCCGCAGGCAGCTAACTTTCCTTCTGTCCTGTGGGACAGTTCTGTCCTCATCACGTTAGGCAATATTTTTTTTTGGTGAGGCTTTGTTCACATCTCACATTTGTTGAACTGATAGGTTCTGCTCAGGAGGAAGACGTGTTGACATAAAAATAGAAGGATGCTTTATGTGAGGGGTATTTGGGTGGACGCCTTTTCAAGGCCAGCCTTTGATGCTTCCATGGAAAGAAGCAGCTGTCCATGGCAGATATCTGCTTTGCTAGAAGATACTTCTGCCTGGCATTTTATAATTTTGCCCTGCTTTGGCTTGGATCGCCCTGCAGAAGAGCTGGGCCTTATGAAACAAGACCTGCGGTGCAACAGGAGGTGAAGGGACAATGAATAACGGGTGCAGAGTGATGCTTTGCCGTGGGTCAGCAGCTGGTCCCCATGCCTTTGGTTTCGGCACCTCTGGCCTGAGCTACATGGTCAGTGGCTCTGTGGAGGTTGAATATGGACCAGCAGCATAGACCCCCAGACAGTACTGGTGGCCTACCCAGCAGCTCTGTCTCTATCTATAGGATTCAAACTGTTACAGAAATTTTTCACTCCTGCGTGTGACTAAAGCTGAAGCTGCAAAGCACCGGGGCAGATACGCTGCAAAAGGTCTTCTGTTTGGGAAATACCTCCTGTGAACACTTGTGCTGCTATGCCAAGCTTAGAATAATGTAGTTCAATGGAATGGAAACTTCTCAGTGTCCTCCACCACTGAGAGGTTCTCCAGTCATCTCGGCCGTGGCCAGGGTGCAGCCCTGTGGTTTGGCTTGCACCCTTCAGACTATGGCAGGATATGGCACGTGTCAGTGGCTATTTCTAGCCAAGGAAATAGAGGGCTTGATTACACTTCTGTGTTTAAAGTTGCCAAATCTTGTCTCTAGCTCCATTATCCTTTAGTATGAAGATTATTGACTTGACTGGTTTTCTTGAGCTGGCTGGAGTGAGGAACAAGTGGATCTAATGTGGATGTCAGCTCCATAATTCACGCCTTCTGCCACATGCTGGTGAGCTCTCTGTGGTCAGCTGCATCCCACATCTTCAGGATCTCCTAGCCATGGGGCAAGGAAAGCCATAGGCTCTTTGGATGTCATGCCCAGGTCTAGGCATCACAGAAAGGACCACAGCCTGTCTTATCTGATCCAGGCAACAGTGAAGTATAAAACACTGAAATCCCTCCATGGCAACTAGGTCTCAAGTTTAACCCTTAATCACTTCCTTTAAGAGGGGATTTGTAGGAAAGCTGAGGCAGGTGGAGCTGGCATAAAACTGTTGGGTGAAGCACACCTCCATTGTCACACCTTCCTCTGACACTCAGCAGGAGCATTATACTGCCTATGAGCCTCTTTGGTGTCCTTTCCGCAACCTCACATCTGCTCACTGATGAGTAACCGAGTGTCTCTCACCCACCTAACTTCTGTAAGACCTTTGAGGAGACCTAACAGCCACTCCCTTGTCAAAAGGGAACAGCATGTTCCTCTTCAAAGCACTGCTCCATCAGGTTGCCCTGCAAAGGCGAGATGGTTTCACTGACCTCCCTCAGGGAACAGCTTCTTGAAGTGGTGAGGTTGACTTAACCTGCAGTAGGTCAACCCTGCACCCTTCAGTCATCATCCCCCTTTCCCCTCTCTGATGCTAGACTAAACCCGGGTGGGCAAACTGAGCTGGTGGCAATCCAACTCAGCAGAGGTGAGGGAGGAGGTTTCTGATGGTTTAGTGACTTCAGCTGGGTCAGATGAGTTCTGGAGCTGAAAGGTGAAGCCCCATGAGCAGCTAAACATCTGAGACTCTGAAATGTGGGAGGTCACCAGGACCATTGAGCTTTTGCAGGTGGAATTTGCCATAGAAATGGCTTCTAGTGATTTTGGTTTGTTATCTCAGCTGGTAGCAGGAGGCTTGTGAGAGGGTAGAGGCTGAAGCAGAAAATTTAAATGAGCACAGTCAGATTAAGTAATCACATAGTTTAAAGCCGTGTTTGTTAGCTGTGCTGGGTAATGAATACCGGCTCATGCCCCACCCTGGCAATGAGCTCCAGGTAAGTATATCTGTGATCCCACAAGGAGCTTGGTGGAATATGGGAAGCGTGAGCACCCTTAGCAACATGCTGTATGGGAAGGGAGCTGAAGCCTTCACCTGGCCCTGCAGCCAAAGCAAGCAGTCCGCAGAGCCATGCCCCATCACTGGACGTGCACCCTCTCCAGGAGCACGAGGCTGGTGGTTGCTTTCCCAGGCTCACAGTGTGGATCTGTTCTGAAACAACGCAGCCGAGGGGTATCCTCCCTTTGCCTTCTGCTGTGATCCCAGAGGGTGCACACTGCTGAGACAAGGAGCGCAGAGGGAAAAAATGCTTCTTTTCTGATTTAAACAAACTCTCTTTCTCCAGTTGTGTTGGTAGAGGGGCGGGAGGATGCCACGGGCTCAGTTAAAGAGTCTGCGCTGGAAATTGTGGTTCCTGTAGTGCGTCTGGAGCACGCTGGAAGTACAGCTCAGCGCCTAGTTGGTGTAGTCTGGAGGACGGGGTACGAACACCTTGCTGAGCAGCCTTTCCTTGTGAATTAATGGGAAAACACCTGAAGAGCTGCGCTCCAAAGGGAAGAATGACAAGGCTGATCAGAAAGACTTGCACGAACTCCAGGATCTCTTGTCTGTGATGGGGTTGTTCTGGCAATGTACCTAGGAGTTGTGAGAGCCTACCAGAGACTGGAAAATCATCTTCCCTCCCAAAGGCAGAGACCTCCCTTCAGCACAGCCATGCATTCATTTTATTATGACCCTAATAGCACATTATTTGCAATATGTGTTAACCAATCCAATAAGTCACCCTGATGGCCTTTTTTTTTTTTTTGTAGTTTTTCAATACGTGCCATGAAAATCTCCAAGACTTCATTTCAGCAGCGAGACCATAACAGTTTAGACAAGATCTTAAATGGTGAATAACCCTCTCCCTGGAGATTTGATGGCAAATACGAGGTATGCCTCTGTGACTTTATTATTAAAACAGAATGATCTCCCTCCAGCTCCGTTGGAGGGGGAGGAGGAGGGAGCACACATGGAGCAATTAAGAAAAATGTCTTTGACCTTCAGCAACTTAATCAGCTGCCAGTGTTCTTCCTAATAGTGTGCTAATGGTTAAGTTCTTTTGGATGCCATAAAAAGTGCTATAACTGGAGGCTACAATAAAGTGCTGATCAACCCATCAAGTGAGTCAATCCAAAAGTAATATCTGTCTTTGTAATGACTATAATAAAACCTATGCCAAAGCCAGGAGATGACGTGAATAAGAATGCTGCTTAATTATGCTGGGCTGCAATGCTGGGTGAATTTGCCACACTTCTGCAGACTTGCTCTTGGGTGACATTCCCACTTCTGCCTAGGAAAGCCAAACTCTATATTTGTGTGGCCAGTGCACCAAGGGTAGTCCTAAGAGGTTTGGGCAGGTGACATCTCCATCCAAGCTGACTAGAGTTTTGGTGCAGAAAAGGCTGTTGAATTTGGGCTGGGGCTGTTCATCCCAGCAGTAACTGCACTGACAAAAAGCAGGATGGGAGCATGACTGTGATTCCTTTTTTGAGAGGTTGGGGCTGGGAAGAGGAGAAAAGGTGTTCATAAATTTTACATATCCCAGAGTTAAAGATAGTCTAATATTCAATGCCATGGTATTAAAAGTGAGTGAAAGTTCACTGGAGGACCCAACACAGCACCATGGGATGAGGTGGTGGAGTGCTGTGCTAAAAAGGCACAGATGTGACGAAGCAGAAAGCACCCCTGGCAGAGGGGCAAGGCCTGGATGAATCGGAGAGACCCTTCCTAGCACTGGGGATGGAGCTGAGGAGCTGACAGAGGTTGAACACCGACCCTGAGTATTTACCATGAAGAGGGCAATGATCAAGGGCCCTTCAAAGGTACCTCATGGGATAACAGGAGCAGAGGGACATGGGATAACAGGATCCTCCCCTGCATGCTGCCTTTTGATCTCCCTGAGAGCTGAGGGCACTCAGCACCCCCAGGGAAGCGCTCACCCCTTGGAGGATGGAGCACAACCCACGCTGGGCTTGCTTTCTGACCCCCACGCCCTTTACAAACCAAGTTTTGCCTGTCCTGCCCTTTGCAAAAGCACAGGTGACTAACGGGGTCAGTGGGCAGTGGGTGAACCAACACTGGGATCTCAAATCTCCCTGCTTTGGGAATTGTCCGTCTGTCCACAGACAGCGGGGGAATCGGATGGAGCATGAAGGGTGCCAGGAGCCGAGGCACCTGCTGCTATCAAAGGAAGGATGGCAGCTCTTTTCCTACAAAACAGAGCTGGTGTTTTGGGATCCCTTTGAGCACAAAGCTGCTCTCCAGGATGCTAAGAAGCAGGAACCTAATTCACAAACCCAGCATGGAGCTGGTGGAAAACACGCCGCAGCCTTTCAAGGAATCGCGGAGCGGATTCCTCCCCCATCAGTAAAGAAAACAGGATGCAGGCCACATTCCTGCTCACATAGACAAGGCTCTCCACACCAGCACAAACACATTTTCTCAGTTCCAATTAAACCCTGGCTTTATATCACCTTGCTGCTGATAAGGGTCTGATTAATGGAAGAATTGTCTTTTTTTTTTTTTTTTAATATAGTCTCTGGTGCTAATTGTTTTTTCCCTCTCCCATTTCTTGTTTAAAAGGTGCTTTCGAGGAGGGCTGCTGATTGTGCTGGAAGTTGTATGGGAACACTTAGTCTCTTCCTGGTTTTGTTTTTGGGGCTGAGTGCTGCCACTGAGACTAGCAGGTCCAATAGACAAATCACCTCTGCGGATAACCAGCAAAATCCTGCCCTTGTGCCTCCCGATAAACAAGTGCAGATTCATGTGTTTGTTCATGACACAGAAAGCAGCCAGAACAATGATTTGGTGACTTTTTGCCAGTGTTGTTTCCTCTAGAGAGCCGACTTCCCTTGCGGAGCCTCAGGTGCATAGCAACAGCTCAGCAAAACAAAAGCCAACCACTGCAAGGCATTAGAAAAATATTATCCCAGTCCGAAGGGTGGGGCCCGCCTTCCCATCGGCACCCTGGTGCTGGGATCAGCCCCAATGCCAAACCTTCCCGCGATGCAGCCGCGTGCATGCCAGGCTAATTAGCTAACCATTCTTCTCCCAGGTAAAGCTGCCGGAGCGGCTGGAGAGGCGGCTTCTGCTCCAAGCCCACGGGGAACAGCGCAATGATGTGCGTATGTGTCATAGTTTAAGCGAAGGGCTGGAGTCTTAATTTAAAAATGTGGTTTCTTCAGTCATCACAGAGCCTTTGTTCTTGGCCCTCCGCGGGGCAATGTCAGGTGGGAATGGCTCCAGCACCGTGTTTGTACTCCAGCCCATACGATGCAGCGTCCTAAGCAGAGATGCGATCAAGGAGCCACACTGTTGTTCACGCCTCAGCCCTGGTGAGGTAAGAAGTCAGGCCCTACAGAGCTGCCACCAAGACCTAGCGTGTACTCAGCCTCTGAAGCGCCCTTGAGCATCTCACCTGCGCCAGAGCCGTTCAGCTCCGCTTTATCACTGCGTCCCTTGGGAGGCTGGCTAGGAGATGGTGTTGAAATGACTGACAGAAGAAATGCCTGAGACCCTGCGCTTCTCTCCTAGACGTGTCAGCAGAGGGGAAGCGCAGCCAAGGAGCTCGGAGGGACGGGATGTGAAGGAGACCAGCGAAATCAGTGAGCGATAAAGCAAATGGAAATTGTGAACAAAGAAGGAATCAGCCGGTCTGGGCCAGCGGGGCTGAAGGTGTCTGATTTAACAGGGGAAATGCTCTGCTAAAAAGTCCTGTCCAGTGCATGGCAGGGTGCTATCACGGCTCCAGGTGCTATCATATCTCCAGGCTGGTCTCACCTGTAGGAAACTCTCAGACCTCACCGTGCTGCTGTGCCACTGCTGTTTGGTGAAGCATCAGCTCTGTGCCTGCTGTGTGCAGGGTGTCTGTGACCTGGTCCACACCATCACTTTTTCTGAAGCTGTGTGGTCCTGCCCTGTTGACTGGTCCCCTACATTCGCTGATGGATGGCTGCCTTTCCACAGCCAGGCTGGCCTCTTCCTTTCTTATTCTATCTCCACATTTCCCTGACTGAAGCTTTCCACACTTTCTCTGCACATCTTTCCCCGTCTCCATCCCACAGCTGTGGTCCCCTGCGCTGCTTTTCCTTCCCCTTTCTTTATCTTTCTAACTTTTTGCTGTTATGACTATGCCATGATTAGTTCCATTTTTTTCATTCACCTTTTCCTCTCCGCTCTTCCTTGCTCTTCTGTTTTGCTTTTCACAGTAGGTGAATTTTTAGATTTAAGTCAAAAAAAGAAGACAAGAAAAGGAATGTGTGAGAGGTGTCAAGAAAGGAGACACGGAGCAATGAAAGAGAGAGAAGCAGCATGAAAGGGAAGCTCAATGTCAGCTCACACTTATGGAGGAGGTAATGAAATGCATTTGGCACAGTGTCTACATCCATATTGCTGAGGACACCCACCCCACAGGGAGATTCTTATCCCCTGGCCCAGTGGGGATGAGCAGCTCGTGTCCCACTGCTCAGGGGGGTTGCTCCAGGGCACAGTGCCTGGGTCCAAACAGCTCTCAGTGTTTCTCTCCTCTGAGAGAGGAGGATAGTCAATAATATTTGAAACATTATTGTTTTTGTAGTGGTTTCCCAGGTCACAATGATGGCTTTGTCACCGCGTGATGTTGCTGTAGCACAATGCTGAGGACATGTGCTGTGTGTTTGAAAACCCAGCAGGAGAGCACTGGGGAGAGGTATAGGCACCCAGTCTGCTGGGAGAGACTGGGATGGAGAACAGCCTGATCCATGCTGCCTGTGGGGAGCCATCCCTGGAGCACATTGTCCCCAGAACCACATCTGCTTTGCTTCAGAGAGGGTGACCTGATGCATCTGACAGCACAGACATAGCTGGTATAAAGCAGCTGAGGATGGCGTTGGAGGGATGCTCTGAGGAAGAGCCATGTAAGCAGGAGTCCCCTGAGCAGTCAGGGGAAGGTGACACCAAGTCTGCTAGCAGCCGTGCCCAGCTCTGTGCATGGGAGCCTGCTCGGTGGGAAGGGACCTCACGCCACAGCTACAGCCTCTCTGGGCTGCAGGCAGGAGATGTGGAGACGTGGACTTCTAACGGAGGTGTCTGGAGGAGACTTGACCAATGCCTCCTTGAGGGAAAGATTTATGGTAAGTGTTGGGTCCGGCACAAGGCACGGAAAGGAGCCGTGACAGGGTGAATTCTCCAGCCTGGGCTAGACACGGTGCCAAACCAGATGGTTCAAATGGGTCCTTCCAACCTCACAGTCTCTCAGGTGTCACTGCAAAGGCAGGTGAGAATGGAGGGGAAATTTTGGAGATGATGGAGTGAATTGGCAAACAATCATCCCTCTTGGCTCTTGACAGAGGCATGAGTAAGAAGACAGCACACCAAGACTACCGGCATCAGGGGGAGATTTCAAGGAGCAGCTGCAGAGCCAGGACTGTCACCGCAAAGTTTTATCCCAGTTTCTTTGGAAAACTGACCAAAGCACAGCCCTTGACAGCCTTAAAGCCTGAGGGTAGGTATGGGGTTTTTCACTTCATCATTGTCATCATCTTCCTCACAGCGTTGCAGGATAGGGAGCTGCAGGTATTCCCCCCATGGACACTTTGGACAGGATGCTGCTGCCTTATTGGGGGTACAGCTGCCTGAATGATTTATTCTGAGAAGAGATTGTCATTTTTCTTAGCTGCTAGAGCAACAATTAGAGGACTTAGGCCTCTTGCAAAAATGGTTATAGGTAGGGCTCACAGCTCACACCTGGAGCTGTCGCCAGGCCCAGCATTCGGAAACAGATGAGGCTGGCTGCCTTCGTGTCTGTTCTCACTGCCAGATGAGAGATTGGGGACAATTTTCTGTGTGTCATGTGTTTTTGGCATGTGTGGGGCACAGGAATATTTGCACACATGTGTTCAAGGGGATGGGCACAGAGACGCAAAAAGGTACAGGTCCGAGCTCTAAACAGCTCTAAACACAACTCCCTCCTCCACCAACGCACTCTAAGCATAGACACACAAAACTTGAATCATCACTCCTAGTAGAGAAACTCAGTTTGTGCACAGCTGTTTCCAGTTCCAAATGGTCAGAAAGATGTTATAACGGGGCTTTGGGTCCAGCCAGAGGCCTCCTTTTCTCCCTCTGTTACCACTAGCTAATACCAAGGGTGCAGGAGACCACCAAAAAGCAGCACAAACAACAAACCTGATGGCTGCCTGCCCTTCGCTGAGCATCTGCGTGGAGTTGCACAAATTCTGTTGTACAGAGGAACTGAGGCATCTGAGGGTGCAGTTCAAGAGCAAAAGGAGGCAAAGATCCAGAGAATGGTGAGTCTCAGAGATGGGGCTGGGAACCTTGCTGTGGAGCAAAGCAGGAGTCACCCTGGATCCCTGCAATGTGTAGACCCCCAGGTCTACACCATCTACACTCTGGTGAGGCTCCCACCAGACCTCAGAGATGTTAGAGAGGTTGTTCGCTGGTGTTGTTCAGCATGCTGCTCCTGCAGTTTGTCTGTCTTTCCTTATTTCTACCTAAATGACCACAGGATTGCGTTGCCGTTGCTTCTGTGTGGTTGGAAGCTGTTGTTAAGCCTGTAAACGGAGGACAGATATCCCAGCTGCTCTTCTTGCAGGATCACATCCAAATGCTGAATGCTGGAAGAACATCCCATATGGGATGGTGCAGGCACAGGCAGAGGTGGATGTGACAGGCACTTAGAAGTCCCTTGGATGGAGGGGTAGGTGTTGTAAGTGAATGGCTGGACAGTCAGATTCTGCCCCTTGAGGGCTTGTTCCTTTCCAGCGTGTTTGTATGATGTGTGAAAGCCTGAAGTAAAAGGCATTAAGCAAAAACCCAAGCACTCGTACATGTCCTAAATATCCCTCTTTGTTGCCGTGGGAGCGCGTCAACTCTTAGGCCAGACATGGCAGTGCAGGTGGGGCTAAGCGCTGCCTGAAGTGTATGTGAAGGTACGCTGCTCTGCATGCACCCTGCGGTGCTTGGAGATGCTGGTGGGTGCTGGTGTGCTCTGAGCATGCCATTCCCTTGTAAAAAGAGAGGCCAAAGCGACTAGGGCTGTTACCCCTTTGCAACCTTTATAACCTCTTTTCGCCTTTCTCCTCGACTATACCTTAAGTTGCTCTTGCAAACTCACATCATTTTGGCTTCTGAGCTGGAGGGCTGCAGTGAGGGGCACTTGGAGAGGTTTTGGAGCCGTGGCTCCATGCCACGCAGGCATAAAGCTTGAGGAACGGTATGGAAATTGGGAAAAAAATGAAGTGTAGTCTACTTAGGTAGAGGACACTGCAAAAGTTTCAGGTACTAAGAAGTACACAGTTCAGCTACTATTTTATTGTTCGTATCCCTAGAGGGGTTAGTAGAGTACTTCTTCACTAAGCTCAGAAGTGTAAAGGATCACGAATCTGTATGAAAATGACTTCATTATGATACTGACTTCAACATCTGGCTGTATAGAAGAATGTCAATGTGGGTCTTTTTTAATTGCTTTTTTGATGTTTGAGCCAGCAAATGTCATGTTTGAAGTGTGCTTTTCAACAGAGGAGCTAGGAACATACTTTAATCTTCGTGAAAAGAACGGAGTCTCACATCACACCATGACTCTAGGAGTTGGGGATTTAAGGAAGATGTCAGATACAAGTTGTAACACCGATTGCTACATCCTGGTCTTGGGGAGGGATCCCACTTTCCAGTTAGAAACCTGGAGCCTTAGTCCAACTGAGCAGCTATCTGTACACTTCTTGAAAAGAAACACACTTTTCTCCCTTGTGAAGACCTTCAGCCTCGGATGTGTGTTTTGATGCGCTGGAAGCCCGATGCCCCCCTGCCTGAACTGTGATTGATCTGCCCTCTCAGATCACGGGTAGCACAGAGCGGGAGAGTGTGGGCAAGTTGGAACAACACCTCCACGTCTGATGCTTTCTTGAAGAGCTGCTCTCTCTGTGCCACCTTTGAATTTTAGCCAATTAGCCTCTAGAGTGCGATTTAAATACCGTTGCTAATAACGTAAGGTGCACATGTTTTGATATTTACGGCTTGCCTGCAGGCTTGTCATCCAGAGAGGAGAATGGACAGCAGGGCCCGAAGACCTGGCAATGAAGGGTAGGTGTTTGCTACCCATCAGTGATGTCCATTCCTGCTTGAGGTCCTGCTTATAGCACTTAATCACCTGCATTGATAACTCTGTAGCTCCTCTTTCTGCACAACCCCTTGATAATGGGTGGCAGCACAGAACATCATCCCATACCCTCTGGCGTGTCCTTCAAACCTGCCCCGAAGTAGCCTCTGCTAGGGAAAGAGAGCAAGACAGGCCCTGTTGGTCCTGGTGTCCTCTGCTGTCCTGGCCCTGGAAGGAGCCACATGTGGCCAGCATCAAGACCATTCCACACTGCGCTGCTCTCAGTCAAAGGTTTAAATGAACCTCCATGGCCAGCATGTGGAAAAAGCCTTCCATAGCTTGAGTGGGGAGCTGCTGGTGGAGTCTGCAGCATGTGCAGGGTTAATTACCCCATTTGTCAGTGGGTATTTCCTCTGGTCCAGCAGAAGGCATTAGTCACCGTGAGGTTCAGTGCTGCACTGCCTAAACAGGGGTGGAAATCCTGAGCACTGTTTGGCACCTCAGTCTCTGACTTAGAGAAGGGGAAAGAGGTACCTCGGATGGGGTTGATGACACTCAGCACCTGGGTGCAGAGCCTGATCTGTAGGAGATGCCCAGGTGGGGACAGTGTGAGTGTTCTACATGAGCCGGGGCTGCTCAGAGATGCCACTGGGAGTTGGATTTGGACCCTAAAATGGCTGTCTGTGATTCTTTGCACAGCCTATGCTTTTTTCTGCTAAAGTGGGCTCCTCTTTGAGTCTTCTCCCAGCAGCACAAGACCCAGACAACTGACTGGAGGTGCTTGCTACCCTGACCTCCAGACACTCCTCTACTCGAAGATGTTTAAACCTGCCTGTGCAAAGAGCCTGACCATCAGGCTGGGAAGTTTTCTGGGTGGAAGGGGTTTCCACCTCTCTTGCTAAAGTTTCTGTGAAGCTGGGACTCTGCTAGGATTCAAGTACTGAAGGGTCCCGCTCCCAAGGTGAGTGCTGTAATGACTGCAGGTTGCCACAGCCTGGAGAACCAGGGGCAGAGATGCCTGTTTTCTGCACCCCAAATGGCTTTGAGTTGCGAAGATGTAGGAATGCTGTTGATCATAGGCAGGAGGTGCCTAGGGAGATTTCTGCCTGCAACCTTTGTCCTCTAGGATATCTCAAGGGCCTAAGATCAAGCAAAGCTTTCCCAGATCACGTTCCACATTTGCCTACCTATCACCATCCATTAGGTCCTGCCCATTGATATTTGCATAACCTTCTGGATTTCCCTTGTTGTCTTTACCTAGGAGAAAGAGGATGTTAAAAGCCTGGTTGGACATGCTAAATTGGAGCAGCCTTCTCTTCAGCCTCACAGGTAGATCCATCAGCAGCAATGTTTTGTGCTCAACTTTCTCTTGTGTCCATATCTTCAGAGGCAGAAGAGGGATGCTGTTGCTGGGCAGCACGGGGATCCTGGTGTTGCTGGCATTGAAGGCAATTCTGAAATGGATAGGAGAGTCTGAAACCTTGTTTTGCTTATGACTGTAATCAGCCAGGAATGAATGACGGTCAACAGCGTATCCTTCTGTTGACCTACCTATGACACTGATTTAGAAAATTGTCTGGCATTTAAAGAAGTGATTCTGAAAGCAAGGGACGGTGTTTCAAGGAAATTTGTTATGGTTTATCGTCAGTCAAGCATTGTAACTCTTGTCCTGCTTTGAGACTGTGAATGATTAACTTGGTTTACCTCACTGTAGCATGAGCGAGTTTTATGTATTTTTTTTTAACTACATTTGTTACTTGAAAAGCTGGGCACCTGCTTCTTAGAGTGTAGGCACCTGCTACTGCTAACAGCTAGATGAACTGGACCTTTAACACAACTAAATAAGCCTCGGCTTCTTGGCTTTTGCATTTACTGCAGAAGATCTGAGTTTGAACATCATTTGCAAGCAGTAATGAACTGGTCATGGTGGAAAGCAGAACTCTGACACCTTCAAGTCCTGGTCACTGACATCTGCAGCATGCAGACCAGGCTGAGGCAGTCCTTCACAAATGAAAAAACATTCCAATTTCACTTGAAAAGTTTCCAATGTGTTTAATGAATGTTTCTTTTACTTCCTTAAAACCTCTGCCATCACCAAGATATGTTCCCTCTAACGCCCTTCATGGCTTGACTTACTCTGAAGTAACATAAAAACATCATGCTTTTTTCTATATGGTTGGTTTGTAAGTGATTTTGGGAGATCTAACTGTTCTGGGTCTAGTATTTTGACTTATACACTCTCATAAAAACATATATATAAAACATAGACTCCCAATATATGGATTATTCCAGTGCCAAGACAAGTGCATTTATTCTGTTCTGTCCGCTTTTGGTATTGGTTTGTGCCCACATGATTTAGAGAAAAGTTCACTGAAGCATTTTAAGGCAGTTTCAAGTGTAGACAATGTTATTTTTTTTTTTGGAATGCACTGCTTGGCAAGAACATTTGGCCGCGTTAATAGTAGAGGAAGAAGGGAAAACAGAGGAAAATGAGAGTTTAAACTTCTTTAAAAGGCTGTAGCATCTTTCTGCATAGATCAGAATATCATCATTTGACTGTCCCGCACCTCAGCAGCACATGCCTGAAGTGAAGAGCAAGTGGTTCAGAAGCAGCAGTGTTTACATGGAATGTGTGCCTGAGACCCTTTGGGCTTCAACCCTGCTCCCTACAGAGCCTCTTGCCATTCTGCCAGCCCGAGAAATTGGTAAAAATGGAGTAACTTCTACAGGGAGCAGCTAATCAGAGGCATCTGCTCACAGGACAAGGAAAATGTTCCTGATGATTCCTGGTTCTGTTCTTGGTCTCACATGAAATCATGCTCTTACACCAAGAATACCAGATCTGCTTTGGAAGGCGGGGGGTGGGTGGTGGTGGGGAATCATAGAATCATAGAACGCTTTGGGTTGGAAGGGACCTTTAGAGGTCATCTAGTCCAAGGGAGGTTGCAAGGACATAAGAAATGCATTCCCAGTACACAGGTCTGTGGGATGCTGAGATTTAATCCTTTCCCAGAGTCAGGCTGGAAATGTGTCAGTCGTGGAATTAAGAGCAAAATGCCAAGATTCTGGGTAATCTATTTGGAGGAGAGGAGGGATCTGAAGAGACCACCTTGGCAATGTATTATTTTAACTAGGCAACTACCTGAAACCTGCTGAAGTCTGAGATTTAAGGAGCAGTCTGTACAGTGCTGATGTCACTGCCTGAGGCCAGCAAGGTGGTTTGAGGTTAAAAAAAGAAAAAGTACATCTGTAACTTTGGAGCAGACTCACTTGAGTGGTAAGGTGAGTAGGAAGAAAATGAGCCCAGCTTTGGAAAAAGGACTCTTCTCTTTGATAATCCGAGAACTGAAGAGTTGACTTGGTGCCATGAGTAGGTCCTTGAACACAAGGGGATGTTTTACAAGAACAGCTTTTCGCCCTTGTTGACAAAACATTCTGGCATTCTGTCTTTGGTTTGCATGGAGGTACGCAATCCCTCCTGGAGGAAATGGGTTTTCTTGCTTTGTCTCTGGTGAAACAGTGGTTCTGATCTAATCTCATGCTTCAGGGCTGATCTGTAACTTGACTTTTGCTTGTAGGTTATGAATTCTGTTTCACCCCCTCTAAAGCATCCCAGATGAGAAAGGGTTTTGTACGAAGATGGGACAGAGACCCTCCAGCACCTCCTTACATGCACAGGGCCCCACCTTATCACCAGGTTTGAGGTAAGAAAACTTTTCTAAGATTAAATTGGCAGGTTCACAGCTTTCCTTTGCTTATTCTGAAACATAAGGAGACACATGAGTTTCTGGGATCGTCTCTCACCCAAGCAATGTCCTGCTGTCAGAGAAGCTTCAGGATCTGGCCCTTAGTCTTCCTAGTCTTTTCTGGGTCAGTCAGTCAGACATGCTCAGCACAGATACCTACCTAGCTGGAGTCTTTGGGTTTGCTCAGTGTTCTTATTTAGGAAATGTTGATTTAACCCTCTCAGGAATTAGCATTACTCAGGGCAGTGCTGCTTTGAAGTGGTTACCAGCCTGGTTAGAAGTAAGTGCTGGGCGTGTTACGTATCTGCAAGGCAATAGTGTCATTCTGTTTCCTGGGGACTAAACCTTTAATAAGGGGAGTTTCCCTTGTTGCAGGGGGCAGGTGTGAGGCAGCTGCTGTTTTGGGTAGCCAAGTGAGATGCAGAGTTTGGAGAACATGCTAAAGTACTGCCTTCTGTTAAGGCCACTTTGCACTTATTCACTGGCACAAAGCTAGAGGGACCCCTGTAACCCAGCAGGAGACAACAGGACTGAGTGATTTGAGCAGAAGTTTCATGTTACTATGTAGTACTGAGTCATTCTTGCAAAAACCATCTCTGGTTCCTGTTGGTAAGTGGTCTGCCATGATGCTCGCCTGTATCTCTAGGGTCTGCAAGGGTCTTGAGATGTCAGCTAAACACTTCACATGTGATGCTGAAAAGGGCACCAATGGGTTACGCATAGAGATATGCATAACTCCACGGATCAGGATTTGTGCTGGGAAAATAGAAATATTCCTGATTTGTTTTTCAACCTTGCCCCACCAGTACTGTGTTTGTTAAAACAGCTGCCACCAGAGGTAGATCTCCAGCTCATCCCTGTTGCAAAATACCATGCTGGTAATTTCAAAGAGATGCTCTCCGTCTGTTCTGGAGTGGGTGCTTACTCATTTTCTTGAGTGCAAAGCTGGTCCCTGGGCATTTGTGTTGGCAGCAATGCTGCAACACCTTGCCTTTTGGCATTAGTTATGTAAGGATCTAAATATGCCGGGGTGACTCACCTCGCTGTCTGAACAGAGCTGTTCGAACAAGAAGAACGCAGCGAGTTACCCCAGTGATGGGTGCAGAGGAATCCCAGGAGACATGTCTCCCAGCAGGACTCCCTTGGTGGCTGCTTCTGTTGAAACCCGTTTGCTCTGCATGGGACCTGTTTTGCCTCTTCTTCCCCACTGCTATTTGTCAAAAGACGTTAGGCCTCCTCCAAAGCATATCCGTCGTGCCACTGGATCCTCTAGCAGTCAGGCTGGGTCTTTACTGGGGGATGCCCCAGGCCCTCTCTTGTCTCTAGGAAACCTGCATCCTTTTGTTTTATTTGCTGCCTTTCCATTTTCCTGCTCTCTTTCTAAGGAAACCTTCAGTCCAGAAGCCTCTGCAGTTAGGGAAGCAAGCCTGGATCCAGGTTATTTTCCTTCATCGCTGTGTGCACGATATCTTACTACAGCCACTTGTGGACATCAAGGTGCTTAACTCTTCTGTCCTTCTCCACTCAACCTAGAGATCCTTGCCTGGTCTGTGTCTGAGAGCCTTGTGCCCCTCTGCGAAGGAGACTCAGTACCTCATGTCTTCTTTCACAGACTATTTCTTCTGATTTTTGCCCATAGCTTAGTACTCAGTCAGATCCAAGATAGGTCTCTACCAAAGAGGCAAATTTGTACTTACTGTAACTTTTGCGGACAACAGCTATTTCTCATTATGCCACTGCATGAGCTTTGTACCATTATCTCACAAAGAGTGTAATTTTCTTATAAACAATGAAGACTCATAATAGTATCAATACTGTATTTGCCCTAAAGTTTTCAGCCCGTTGTACTTCACAGACCTGAACTCCAGTGCCGCCATCTTCACAAACAGAAATAAGTTAGGGAGCAGGATTGGACCCTGCTACTGCTGCTTCTTTTCTGAGAGCTCTAGTCACCACAGTGCCAGTGTCCCTCATACCTGGTCTCCTTGTGGCCCCAGGACCTCTTAGTTTCTGGGTACATAGATGCCCATTCCAACAAAACGGGTGGGGAGAGACCTCACCTCACACACTGTGGGGCCAGGAGGTGGAAAAGATTCTGTGCTTCAGCTGGCTTGAAATGCATGTGGAACTGCAGATAAGAAGCCTCAGCTCCAGAGGGAGCTCCAGACTCTGCCTGCTGGTTGGATAGAGGCAAATAACCATGGTCCTTCTCTGCATCTGCATGCTGGAGAGGAGACAGCCAGCTGCCCATGCTCTGTGCCATTCCTTCTCGATTGGTATTGCCACCTTAGGAGGTCCCGGTCCCAGTCCCTAGCTGTTCTCCTCCAGCAAGTCTGTGACAATAGTGCCTAATGCAGCATGGGGATTTCTGCTCCTGGGGGCAACTTCTGCTTCCCAGTTAATGATCTCCAGCCTCTTCCATGTGTGGAAGGGCTACAGACTTGGTCCTGGATAGAGGGACCCTAACAGAAAATTTAGTCTACTGATTCTAAGCTTGATTTTCTTAGTGACCCTTAGAAGTAGTCGTTCTAACCTAGGGTAAAATCCATGTCAGAAGTGCAGGCATGGAGCACAATGCATCACTCACCACTTCTGGACACAGTGACATTGAATCTAGGATGCAGGTGGTTCATACAACAGCCCCAATATCCCTAACTTCTAGTGGTTTCACTAGATAATGAGTACCTACATAGCACAACATAAGCCTCAACCTTCACAAAGCAGAACTGAGCAGTGTCCAAATATCTCGAAATTTGGGCTGTAGGACTGGGAATTAGTTTTGCCTTGTCAGGAAGAAAGCAGAAACACTGTCTGCACTGTAGAGGCATGGATTACTCTCAAGGAAAACATAAAAACCCAACCCAACCACCCTACTGAAGTGCTGGTTACAGATTAAAGAGAGAAGGAGGGAGCTTGGAGGAAAGGTCAGGCACTGTGGATTGGGGGAAAAAAAAAAAAAAAGAAAAAAAGAAGAAAAACACAAAGCAAAACGTCCAAGATGAGAACTTGGAAACTTTCCTGAGAGTGGAGACACTTGAATTACCTCAGAACAAAGGCTGTTGACTTTCCTCGTAAGAAGAGAAAGTCTTGTTTCTAAAAACCTAAAAGTTTGGTGAAGAATTGTTTTCTTCTTTATTGATTTGTTGGATGTTTAAAAAAGCTAAAATAGACACTTTGGAGTGAAGTAAAGGTTTAGTTCAGGCAAAATGAATGAATAAAAATTCCAGTTATTTCAGCCATTTTAAAGTATTCTGATTCCTTCTGTAATTTATGCACTGATCTGTACTACAAAAAAAAGTTTGAAACTGGAGTAATGAAGTACTTTTTTATTCATGTTTTGAGACTTCTTTCTTCCCATTTCTGTGTAAACGATTTTTTGAGGTAAGAATGAAATCACAATTGCCTCCCAGAGAGTCAGGCCAGTGGGCTTATGGCCACCCAGTGATGTAACTGGAAGTCTTGCTGCAGAAGTCATTGGGTAAAGTCTGCTTGCTCTTGTGCAGGACGTGAGGGGAGGGTGTCGAAACACTCCCTCTGGATTTTAAAACTATGGCTTCATTAGTAAATCTCACAAACTTAAATATGGCAGGCAAATAAAGGAGGGGTATGCTGGTACTGCATCCAGCTCTGGGCCCCTCAGCACAGGAGGGACATGGAGCTGTTGGAGCGGGTCCAGAGGAGGCCACAAAAATGCTCCGAGGGCTGGAGCCCCTCTGCTCCGAGGCCAGGCTGAGAGAGTTGGGGCTGTTCAGCCTGGAGAAGAGAAGGCCCCGGGGAGACCTTAGTGCGGCCTTGCAGTGCTTCAAGGGGGCCTCGAGGAAAGATGGGGACAGGCTTTTTAGCAAGGCCTGTGGTGACAGGACAAGGGGTGATGGTTTTAAACTAAAGGAGGGCAGATTTAGGCTGGATAGAAGGAAGAAATGTTTTACATTGAGGGTGGTGAAGCACTGGAAGGGGTTGCCCAGAGAGGTGGTGGAGGCCCCATCCCTGGAAGCATTCCAGGTGAGGTTGGACGGGGCTGTGAGCAACCTGATCTGGTTAAAGATGTCCCTGCTCGCTGCAGGGGGGTTGGACTGGATGGCCTCTAAAGGTCCCTTCCAACCCAAAGCATTCTAGGATTCTATTCTATGATTCTATGAATAACGGCTTGAAACTATTGAGGATGGATGCTCAGGTCACTTGGAGTCCTTAGAAGGACAATCAATTAAGGAGACTGTTGAAGGCCATTCGGAACAAGGTTCACAAGTTTGGTCCTGTGAGCACTTTTGGAAAAGGCAGATGCACTGGGAGGGAGGAGCAGCAGCTGGACCTGGAGAAGGGATGTGATGGAGGACACATCTCCCTGTTAGCAGGGGGAGAGGAATGACTGGGAAGGTAGAGGAGGATTTCAGTTGGACAGATCCTGAAGAAGCACATGCATGTTGCATCTTATGGAGTGGGCAAAGGATGGCAGAAGAGGGGCTAGCCCTACTGACATATAGGTAGGCATCTGATGTAGAGAGAAGTTTTCTGAATCCTGTGGGTGAGGGGAAGCTTTGGGTCAAAGAGAGAAGTGCAAAGGAGGGACAGGTTTTGTCGAAGGTGAAAGTAGCACCTGCTCAGTGGGCTTTGGTCTTTGCATAAGTAATTCAAGGAGGAACATATACAGCTCCCTCTAAACCATTCTGCACTAACCCAAACCCTGGTCCCCTTTATGCCTTCAAAGTGTAAGGTAAAAAAAAACAACCCAGGGAGGAATCAAGGTCTTTCACTTTCCCAACGCACAGTTTTTTCCTTGTTTGTGATTGCATGCCTTAGATCCCCATTAGATCCGCAAGAAAATGCATTCCTGCATCCAGAGTATCTGCACATCACTTGTCCCACCAAAACCATTATAAATGTAAACACAAGGTTAGGACCTCCTCCAGTGATTTATTAGCTGTCTGAAGTCAGGGCAATAAATCAAGAGACCAAAACTTTTTCCCTAGGATGGCTGTAGAACCACTGCATAGAACCAAATGCCATCTGTCTAACCTGGTACGTGTGGGATGGAAAGCAGGGCTCATGGTACAGTTCCCCAGTGAGTAAAATGAGCAGAAGCAGAGATGCCTTCTGCATGCAAAGACATGTCTGCAAGGAATTAATAGCAGTAGGAGGCGGATGAGGAGGGGATCTCTCCCATATCAGGAACACAGCAGCTCTCAGTATACTCAATATTTTGACCTTATGCAGAACTTTTTGGTTCAAAGGACCTCACAGCTTTTTATTCTGGGCTCCTGATCATTTTCAGGAGGGAGTGTACTCACAGCTCTCTAGCTCACTTGTACGTGGAGGAAAGCCTATGCCCAACTAAAGCTGCAGGAGGTTTTAGGAGATAGCAAGCGATTAGTAGGTGGAACTGGCCCAGATGTGCAGTTAATGCACAGGCATTTGCATAAGGGCTCTTTAATGACTGCCTGGGATCAAGGTTGTTTCGCACCCAGACATTTGTCTACTGTTGCGACTTGCACAGTAAGCCTCCTTGTGCTGCCAGCTCCTCTTCTTCAGCAAGTGCTCACAAGCTCTTTGGGTCAGGAACCTGGTATCTTCTTTTGTATTAATCCAATGATCTCTGTCCTGGCTCCCATCCCCAATTCCTCCATCCCTTACTATATCTTAGGAAAGGCAGTGGCTGTGAAGACAGGAAAAAAAAAAGGAAAGAACATGGCTAGGAAAGGAGCTCCCTCATTACCCTGCCCAGAAACAATCCCACGGGATTCCTTGCACTAAGCCAGCTACTGCTGCTCTCTCTTGGGCAGTCCTGCCGAAGTAGTCGCTATCTAATCTTAGCTTACCATGAGATGTTTATGCCCTCAGTCTTCTCCTGGACTCTTTTTCTCTCCATTTGTCTTATGATTTGCCGTGTTCGAAGCTTCAGATAGAGTGGCCACCACGACCAAGCAGGAAGCATTATTTGATGAGTTTCTTGTGGGCAGGTGCTGGCAGCACTGGTAACGCTGTCTTGAGCACTCCTCACTAGCAGCTGGCACGTTTCTGCAGGCTCAGGGTCTGGCTGATCATTTACGCTGAGGTCAAAGCACAACTGCCTTCACAAACTGCCTGCAAGAAAATGATCCGTGGCCAAGCAGCAGCGTTGCAATTAGAGCATCTGTGCATGCCCAGGAGCTGCTGAGAGGACATCACAGCCTTCCTCCTGCTCCTTGGAGGTCCTGGGGACTCAGCGAGCACAAGTACCCCACGCACCATGATCTGCTCCATGCAGGGTGCATCAACAAGACTGCCAAGTTGGTCAGCCCGTCTCCATCCCACCCTCCCTGTCCACCCGTGCTGTGCTCAGGGCTGTCGTTGCCCTGGAACCTGCCCTGTGCAGCTGGGGACAGTTCTCTTGGGTTTCATCTGCCCCGTTCCAGAAATTCTCAGGCAGTTTTCATTGTGCGTCTTATAGCTGAGTCTGCCTCAAATGTGGGAAATTTAATATCTCCAAAGTTCTGTGTGGATGCACTTTTTAAAGTTTGCAATGTTAATATTAATTCTTTCTCCTTTCTAGATTTTCTGTATCGTAATAATATATCTCCTTGTCTCATTTCGTTGGAGGTAGTATAAAAATGTTCTGTCAACTGATCTGAATTTCTTTATTCCTGGCAACAGCGTCCTATCAGATACAGAGAGTAGTGCTGCTTTCATTTTATTGTCGCTATTCCCCCACTGCCAGGTCTGAACACAACCTCTTTTCTTGCTTTCAGTGCACCCACATTTGTGCAAAGCTTCTTATTTTAAAGCCACCGCTCCCAGTGGGTCAGCTGGGAGACCAATGACACGATACCATGAAACTCCAAACTGCCATTCTGCAAAAGAGAAATGATTTTGGTGGTTAAGAGTTGCGGCAGGGACAGTAACCAACGGTGTGAGTGTGAGACAGGGCTCAGCAGCATACTGCTTTATGATCACAATACACAATGTATTTGCCCACTTAAACAAGCTATAAAATTTTGGAGCCCTTACAAGCTCCACAGAAACCTGCCTGGCTTGTGAACTGCTCCAGGGAACTGCCAGGAGAACAGGAGCTCCCGACGGTAGTGGAAATGGCTCAAGGACATGATAGCAAGGACATCCCTCCATGAACGTGATGACTCTGCCCTTCCACAGCACAGTGTCACCTCTATCTTGGTCTATGCAGCTCCATTAACGTAGTGTTAATGCAACTCCTTTATATGCTGATATTCTTCCACATTCAGGGAAAAAAGTAAACCATTAACCAAAAGACCCCTAAATAATTGATAAAATGAAGGATGACTGTTATATTATTCAAACACATGCTTTTATTTTTAAGCTTCCTATGTTGGCTCTATATGTGGACATAATTTACGTTTTGGGTGAATGCCATTTTGCATTTAACTCGTGAGTCTGACACCGTCTTAGGCGGCGTTGCGTATGATCTTGAGGGTGAACAATGAAAGATTTGCAGATCACACAGAATTATTGAGGTCAGTCAAGACCTTGGAAGAATGAGAAAAAATCCAGGTTGGACCTGCCAAAGGCAGGTGAATGAGTGGATTGATGTCAGATGAAATGTAAGGTGGATAACCATTGGATTAGGAGGAAAACTTGAGCTTTTATGTATGTGGTTGGGCAAGGAAAAGCTGCATGTGGTCAGTTACAAGACACCCCAACTGAAAGCTTGGTGGTAGTGGAAAAGGAAGAATGAATGTGATGATGGGCTGTATAAAGAATGAGACAGAAAAATGATACTGAAAATATGCTAATATTATTAGATAAATCAATGCCGCTCTCTCACTGGCAATATGCTGTGCCTTATGCCTTAATATGTCACCTTATTTAAGGGAAAAAAAAGGAGTGATTTCAGACACAAGCAATGAAGATAAGTGGCCTGAAGAAATTTCGGTAAGAGGAAATGTTGAAAAGCCCCTTCCCTACCTGTCTCTGATATGTGCCACAGCCTCCATTTATCTTTTTACTTTGCCTGCAAGTCATTTTGTTCTCCTTCTGCTTTCCATTATTTTGATGAAGCACTTCTGGGGGCTCTGATGTATGAAAGACTATATGGTAAGTGCACTGGACCAGTGTTGCCCCTTCAGTTCCTGCTTTGCCTTAATTGTACTCTTAGCCCTTTGTTTGGGTACCCACTTATTTCGTTTGTCAGGATGTTGGAAAGTGGCCTTTTCTTTGAAAATTTTTTTCAACTAATTTTAGTTTGTTTTATTACATGCACATTGTCCAAGAAAGTGATTAATAATACTGCATTGCCTTCATGGTTTGCTGAAAAGCTTTGGCTGAAACTTTTTTTTGACAAAATAATGAGTCTTTGTGTTTATGAAACCTTTCCCAGAAGGAGTAGCTTTCTTCAAAAGTTTCATATATTATTTTTTTTAAAATTCATAAACAAAGTGTCTGAAAACTGCAAGTTTTCTTTTCATTTGGAAATACAGTTATTTTGATACCTTAAAGAAATTGTAATTTGGCCTTTTCACATCTCTGGTCTCTCTGTGTAAGGTTCGCCAGACAGGATTTTGCATCCCATAAAATTAAAAATCATCACTGCCTGTTTAATCCAAGCCATTTGCAGCTACCTCCAGCCAACGCAGCCATGCAATGACAGGTCTTTAGCAACTGCTGCATCCTGTGTCACTGTGAACGGACTTCACATGCTGCAAGTGCTGCAGCAACCATCCTCTTCCATCACCTTCACAATGGATACCCCTTACCTCCAGGGTAGTTTCCAAGTGGCTCTAATGAACTCTTTTAGAGCACTCCAGCACTGCTCTATTCCTCGTTTAGGTGTATCATTTAAAGGATATGAAGAACTTTAAGGATTCACTATGTTTTAAGTCCAAGAAGATAAAAACCATTTAGCCCTGAGCACAATGGACCACACAACCTCTTCCTGTAACCCCTGCATCAAGAGCCACAGTCTGTGGCTGAATGACTGTAGGGTGTCCATTCAGTTGTCCATCTGAGATGTCTTAGGGCAGGTGAACATCTGCACAGTGCTGGTGAATATGAGATGGGGTAGGTCAAAGCTCTGGCTGGCTGAAGCAGCAGCTCAAAGCCAGATGTGACAGCGCCGTGTACCTCAAGTGGTACAGGACATTGTGTGTGTGGTGACTGGAATGGGCTTTGAAGTGGGATCCAGGTTGCACATTAAAATACAAGTGCTTCTATGTGAGCTGGGCATCTCTGCTCCCACCACAGCCAGTGGAGAGCAGATCAGTACACGTGGTGGAAGCTGGAGAGCAATCCCGAACATCTCATGCAGGGATCTACTGAGGGTGTGCCCAGCCCCTTTCTAGGTTTTCACAGATTGATCAGATATTGAGTGTCTGGAATGGGAACCAAGATACTCACGTATAGACACCAACATGTAGTTGGTGTCTTAATCAGTACCTGAATCACCTCCTAAGTGAAGCAGAACTTACCATACCTCTGGGACATTTGATCAAGTACTTGTTTGATCTAATGCAGGTTTTCTCCTATGTTGCAATGCGTATGTCCCATTTCCTTTCTTTGGCTGTTTGTGTATTTAGCTGGGAGGTAACGTTGTCCTCTCTGTGATGAATAACGTATATGATAGTGGGAGAAAAATGTCCACTTCCAACTTGGTTTGTAAACTTTCTACTCAAAGGTGTTCTACATTTGCTCCGGATGAATTCATTTTTCACTGCAATGATAAGTCATTTCACTGCTTCCCACCACTGAGTGGCCCAAGGTCATGGAGGGTCAGTAGGGGAAACAGCAGTCTTGATGTATACATGAATTGATACCTTTTTCCATTAAATCTCAGAGGCTCTGAGAACAGGTTATAAGATTTGGGATCAAACTCAAAAAAGCAGTTACTTGTGGTGTTACTTCCCTGGTGAGAACCAGAGTAAGAGAATGGAGAATGAAGCTGGTATGTGGTGGGCAGAGCAGGGATCCGTATTTATTTACATGTCGCTTAATCTCAGAGGTCAGATCACTCCCTGTCGGTGTTTCAGTTTGCCTTTCTATATAAATGCAAAAGATGGTGATAGTGAGAAAAACAATTGCATCATAAATGCTGACCTAGTGTCAGGCACCGTGAAAACGGGAGCGAAGTTCATTTATTATTTCCCCTAAGGGCAATTTTGATCTTCAGTGATGTTCATTGCCTAGGATCTTGAGGTGACCTCTCCTGGGCCTGGTTTCAGTGCTGCCAACCCTCAGCTTTTGATCTGGCCTCAGCTGTTCCTGTGGAAGAGCTACAGACCCGCCATGAACGTTGACTGAGACTTGCCTGTTGCCTATGGGATATGTTGCAGCTGGTTGCTGGCTCAGGGAATGCGAAGTATGTCTGATGCTGTGCCCTGAACTCAACCTGCCCTGGGGTTTGTTTCCTTCCCACTTGCCTCAGCTCCGGCCTTTTCAGTTCTTTAACACAGAGGCATGGCGGGGATGGGGTGGGCAGATCTGCACACAACTCTTGTAGGCAAGAGGAAAGCCACTCAGGAAAAAAATACTGAAAAATGCAGAGGTCCTTCAGAAGGCATCAGCTCCACAAACCCATCCTGGCTCCAGCTGCTCTCCCTCATACTGTAACAAGAGCATACCGAGACCCATGCAACCCAGCACCTCACCTCTGACAGCAGCCAGCATCAGACTTCAACGAAAGGCCCAAGAACCTCTCAGAAGAGGAAGATCTACTCCCCTTGTCCCCATATCCATACGAATGGTCCAAACATCTGAACTTGACAGCAGGTTTTGGCCTTGCATGAGCTAGGAGAAGTTGCTTCATCAGCAGCCCCTACCCCAAAAGGAGGAATCTGCAGTCAATCCAAAAATATTTTTCGCCACCATGGTTTGTCCTCTGCCAGCAGGTGAGGAGTCTCTGTGACCCTGGCTCCACAGGCTCTGTACAAGTCTTGGTCAAGCCTGGTTGGGAAGGTGACCTGCATGACCCTTCTGATGGAGGGAGGCTGTAATGCTACCCCAGCATGAGTGCCTGTCACAGTTGGGGTGTGCCTGCCTTGCCAAGCATCTTTCTACTGACTCCATCAAACGTGGAATGTGACAAATCCAAGCCTGGCCCTGGCCTTGCAGCTTGGCCCAGCACAGTCAACAGCTTCAGGTTGCTCCAAACTGGTGTCAGGTCCCAGGTGTCCCAGGACACACACTGCTTTGTTTGGATGCGTTGTCTCAGAAAAGGTAATGCTAATCCAGATTTCATAGCTTCACCTAGACTTGCCTTTAATACCAGACACGCTTAAGGGTGAAAACAAGTTTATTCTGGCAAAACAAGAGTTTAAATTCCTAATTATGAAGTTTGAAAGGGCATTACAAAAGAGAAAATGAAACACAATTCTAGATCATACAAAACAGCAGGAATCCTTCTCACCCCTGGCATCTCTCCCCTGAAATCTCTGGGGCGTGTTGTAGCTGCTGGTATGATGGGAGTAAGCGTGCACATGGCAGAGTGGCTTTGGCTTTTGGACGGGGACCGGAAGAGATGTGGGTCTAGATCTGAGGCTGGCTGACAGCGAAAGCTACAGGAGTTGTTTTAAAAAAATGGTAGTTTGTCTGACAGACTGGCACATTAATGGGAAATTTCAGCAGGAGCACTCGAGAGGCCAGAGGGGGTATAATAACCGAAACTGGTGAAATCTGAGTTTGTACAGTGGTGCTGGGAGGAAAACAAGAGGAACTTGAAGTCACAGCCTACACAGTGACTGATTTGACATCAAAGGCAGTGAAAGCCCACAGGTCTGGAGTGGAGGCAGGGAGATCAACAGCTTGTTTGGGAAGGGCAGACGAGGGGGACAGAAGCACTCTTTGGAAGAGTGATAGCCCATAGACTTGTTCAAAACCCAACGGAAGTTAAAGGCAGGTTTGTATAGCGTGTTTGGATGGAAATAAGAGGAAAATAACAAACGTTTGGTCATAGGAGCCAGTTTGCAGGAACAGAAGTTAATGAAGGGTTTGGGGATGTCTGAGCAGCTAAGAGAAGGAAGAAACAGCCTTAGAGACAAAGGGCAAAAATCCTGGTGCAGAAGGAAGACAGAAGCAACAAGATTATCTTTATGGAGCCCTTTAAACAAATATGAAAGTAAAAAAACATTGAGAGACAAATCATTAACAAGGAGTGTAAAGCACATGGTGATAATGTCAGAAACCCTTAGACCAAGCTGAGATATGGTTAGCAAGAGACAAGTGGTCTTCTTCCTTGTTTAGCATGATATCGTATCTAGAGAAAAGATAATTTTGGTAGGTTTACGTATTCAGTGCTTGCTTTGCTTCTGCCTTCATGAAAGTCCTGCTAACATAATTAATTGTAAGAGCAGGCAAAAGGGCAGATCGGAATGGGGAAAGAAGGTTGAGAATACCTGGGAAAATGGATGACTCAGAGCACCAAGTCATTGCGAGGTTTAGCACAGAGTACAGCAGGAACTAGTTCATGGTAGTCCCTGAACCAATTCTCTTCAAGAAGTGATGGGGGATGCTTAAGGTCCAAGAGGACTGGAAAATGGCCAACACAAAATTACCACCTTTAGAAGCAGGAAAGGAGGACCTTGAGAGCTGCACACAAGAATAATCTAACTTGTGCAGCAGAAGGATACAAGAACAAATTATTAAATAATCAGTTTAAAGGTGCCAAGAGGATAATAAGGTGATAAAGAAACACAGACATGGATTTATGAAGAATAAATCTTGTCTAACTACTTTAATGTATTTCTTCCATTTAGTGGATATGGGAAAAGCAATAAGTAAAATAAATCTTTGGGAAAGCCTTTGAGAGTTTTCTTTGACAGGAACAGCAGTTTGATAACCATTGTCCAGCTCATAGATCTTGTTATGAAGAAGGCAGTGATGAACTGTTTTTCATCTCTCCTTGGGAAAGAAAAATAGAAATCTGATTAATTTGCAATAAAGAGGATTTAGGTTAGATGCTAAGACAAAACATCCTAGCTAAAAAGGGTGTGGAGTACCGGGAGAGGCCACATAGGGAAGCTCTGGAGCCTCCACCATTGGAAGATTCAACAAAGTTCTAATGGGGTTGGTCTTGGAATTCCTCAGGCAGCATCTCTGTGGGGAGTGGTCTGTGGGACTCCTTGGCATCTCTTTCTGCCTTCTCCTCTTCACACAAAGGCGAGTGGCACGGTGCTGCATGGTAAGGCCTTGCAGGTGGCATTTCAGGTGTATTCCACTTTTGACCTCCTCGTTTCTCTGATCTGGTAGTGGCTCTGGTGTTGCTAGGACATACAGCTTGTTTGAAGAGAATACAGACACCTCTCATTCTGAGTACAAAGGTTTATTGCCTTCTTGCTGTCTTTACTGGGCTGCTACTCTGGTTCCTGAAAGCCTGTATCCTGGGTGTGCTCCTCTGAACTGGCTTCTGAGTATTTGATCTAGGTGAACTGTGAAGAGGTGTTAAGAGGTGACTGTTGAGGCTTGTGGGTGGCACAACAGTCTGAGATGGTCTCTCACATATACCTGGTAATGGACATGGAAAGGGTAGAAAGGCTGGAACATGGCAGGGTCCAACCTCATTCTGGCAATCACACAAGAGCCACCTCTGCCCAAGGATGAGAGAGTCAATGTTTATGATGTAGGCAGCCCTGGGAGCAACAGCCAATATGGGTACACCCTCCAGTATCACATATGAACTTGTCAGCTTCACTTTTGCTCAGAACATCTAAAAGATGGTTACAACAGTTGCTTGGCCAATCTGATATTTTGTTAGACAAGATTTATTCTTCATAAATCCATGTCTGTGTTTCTTTATCACCTTATTATCCTCTTGGCACCTTTAAACTGATTATTTAATAATTTGTTCTTGTGTCCTTCTGCTGCACAAGTTAGCAGGGGGTTGGACTGGATGACCTCTAAAAGTCCCTTCCAACTCAAAGCATTCTATGATTCTGTTCCTGCTAGCATTGTGCCAAGAAGGACTAACCTAGACCCTGGGCCTCCCTGGGCTGAGTTGTATAGAAACAGAGAACAAAAAGATGTACTCTATGATGTACTCTGGAGTGGCCTTGTGGCTTGGCTGTGCTCCTCTCTGCTGGGAGATCAAATGTGGAGATGCCAGACCACACTGGGTGAGCATATTGCTGTGGGGGTCTGTGTAGGCATGAACAGACGGGAAAAGCAAGGGTCAGGCTCCTCCTGCCCCATTTCCCATGTTCTCACACAAGTGCAACGTGCTCCCATAGCGTTAGCACAGGAGTTCACCTTCATGCTGAAGTCATTTCACGTGAGTATAGCCAGCAAACCACAGTCTAAGTCTGTGGGAAATTAACCTCCTCTCACCACACATAGTACTCTTCCAATGATGGAGTTACTTCCATGTAGATGTATGTTCAGGAGCAACAAACAGCTGGTCAGAGCAATTGAGTGGACCTGTTGTTTCAGCTCTTAGGAGCTTGTCTGGAATTATCCCCAAGGGGAGCCTGACACTTTGGAAAGACTCCCAGTGAGGCTGTTTAGGTCCCAGAGAGTCCAGCAGTGTATGCTCAGATCACCCCACTGTCATCCATCACCAAACTGTGCAAATGAGGCCAAAATCTCCTTTCTGAGCAAATGGGAGGGCAGGTAGGAGACTTCATGGGCAGGCAGCTTGCAGGCATAGACATGGTGTTCCTGGCAGATGAGTTACCGTCCATGCCACTCCATGCAGCCTCCCCAGCCACTGTAAAGCCCTCCCAAGGGGACTGCCAGGCACAGGCTGGGTGCTTGAACACAGCAGACTTCACCGGGCATAAATACTGCCACTTGCCTCCACATTTAATTTTCCCTAGAGCAGAAAACAGGCCATTTAAGCGGTTTGTATTTTTAGATGTGATGGTATCACGCTGAGCTGTTTGGATAATAATTCTTGTAAGATCTGCGTGAAAATATTCTGACTGACTCAGCTGTCACTGGCTGGGAGTTTGCAGGTACTCGATATGACTGTCATATATTGCTCTCACCACCATGTACTGAACTGTCTAGCGAAACAGATTCATCCTCTGTGTGCTGCATATTTAAATGCCTAACGGCAGTCATGTCACTGGAGACCAGCCCTTTCAAGCTAATCCCAAAGAGGTTTGTTGTAGAGGACATGCACCCGGCGCACTCTCTCCCTGGGAGACTTTATTGTCTTGCGTGTTTGTTCCTTTCCTTTGAAGCAAAGCTTGAAGGTTGCAGGTTCTGCTTCAGTCCTGACAAGCACGTGTGGTGTGTCTGTATTTTCCTACTCTTCCAATCTGGCCTGGTGAAAGATGGGACCTCTCTCCACCACTTTGTCTCTTTTTAGACAAAGAGAGAAGCTGTCTTCCACAAAATGCCAACCTTTGTATTAAACACTAAGTGTGTGCCTCAGCCCAGCCCTCACTGTTGGACTCACATTTAAAGGTCACCTGGTCATATCTTTATTAACGAGCTTTGCAGACATCTGGACATGGCCAAAGAAGACGCAAGTCAGGTACTTGCCCATTGACAAAAGCTCTTTGTCGAATATACCCATGTGGTTGTCTCTCTGTGCTGGTCAGTGTCCAGCCTGGTCCCAGCAAGAAATGGGTCGAGGCAAACTGAGGTGAACTTCTTGCTCAGAGAGAGTGATTTTTCATGATTGTTGTTACAAAGTCTTGGTCCTAGCTGTGAAAGGAAAGCTTAGACAAGCAATTACAGGGCGAGCATGCACTACAGAGCTGGAAGTGGCTTCCTAATCCTGGAAATAAAGCCAAGCTTTTCTTCTAAAGGACTCTAAGAAGAGCCCACTTATCTCCTGCTTTATTCATGCCTTGTCTTCCTCTAGTTATCTTCTTTTATTTTGTTTCAGCAAGGCTGTGAGTCTTAACTAATTTAGGGTCTATTGAAACTGGTGCAGGGACGCTAAGAAAAAACTAAGGATAGATTTCACTTGAGTTTCTGTGTTGAAATATTCTTCTTCCATGTGCTTCCAGCATGCCAATAACATGAATTTCTAGCATCTTCCTGAAGAATTCTAGAGGTCCTACACAATTACATAATATTTTGCATGAATGTTTTATAAAAGACTGTTTAATCACCATCCTGCACCCGTGACACAGGAGACATGGTGTTTGGCTGAAATTCCACCAGCAGAGGCTGAGCTGACCGCTCTGAACTGAAGCTTTGTGTTAAAATGTGGTCTCTTTTAGCTCTCAACTGCAGGCCTGGGGGCACAATCAGCTTCATCCCTGCTCCAGCTCAGCCCTACTCCGGAAAGTATAAAACAGAGCATCCCCAAGGAAAGATGCTCCATTTGCAAATGTGCTTTTCCAGTCTGAGGGCAGGATAGATCTCTAATGAGGCAGGAGACTCCTGAGTAAAGGAATCTACTTCTTAGACCCTCAACTATTTCAGGCACATCTCAGTCCCCACTCACCGCAGAGCTGTTCCGGCTCGGCTGCTTGCGCTGAACGTCCCTTGCCACTGGGACGGCGGTGGGGAAGGCGGCAGGGCCGGACATGTGCAGCTGTGCTGAGCGGTCCTGGACACCCCGCTGGATGCAGGTGTCCTCTTTTCTTTCCTACGTGACACTCAGTCTGCGCTTTTCCATGAGCTCCTCCATGTGCACACACAACATCCTTAAAAGCCATTAAGAGGACAAGCTATTTCCCCGGTTGGCAGCAAACACAAAGAATTGTTCGCTGTATCTGTTGGCTACTTAAAAACAGGAAATGTTCTTTCCTTCGCGCTGCTTTCTAGTACGGGTAACTTGCACCGAGCGCTGTGCCTCTTCTCCTTGCTAAGGCGAATTTTTGTCACGGCACACGCTGTCTCATTTGCATGTCATACAGCGTGTCTCGAGGTAACTGATGTAAACAGAAAGGGTGAGTACGGTGCGGAGATCAGTGGGTGTTTTATCTCAGCTGCTGGAAACAGCCGAGATCAGTCACTGCAAAACATAAGCGGTGCGTTGGTTATCACTTTCTGAAGTTCCAGTGTCAGAAAGCATTCCTCAGTTTGGAGCTTTATCTTCGGTAAAAAGGCAGAAGAAACACTCTCTGGGATCTCTTAACTTTCTTTTGCTGCTGGCTTTTGCTTTCCACCTTTAGACACGTCTGCACATATGGATTATAGCCTTTTCTCTTTGATCACATGCAGCTGTATGTGTGTGCCTGACTCTTGTAATGCAGAAGATTTGAAAAATAACATTTGCGGGGATAGCGCTGGTTTGGAAGCCAGTCAAGGGGGGCATTTCATCAACAGGCAATAGCTTTTCTGGAAGCAATAGGAGAGGAATCAATGCATAATGTTTCTTGTTTTCTTAATCATGCTCCTATTCTATCTCTCCTGGGAGATTTATGAGCCTCCAAATGTTGGACAAACACCAACAATAGTTACACATTTTTAGCATCTGAATGCTTTGCTTTGCCTGGCTTCATACGGAAAGACAAGTCCAGACAAGGTGGTCCTCCAGAAAATGGTTTATTGGGACAGCATTCTGGCCTGCAGCCATGGCACCTTGGGCAGTGATCTTATCAGACCTCCTAAACAGAGCAGGGTTGGGCCTGTTTGTTACTTCAGTGGAAGACCTCCGAGGAGAACCTGGGTGTTGCAAGACGTGGTATCGATTGTTCTCTGGGCGATGCTTTCCCTGGAGAGGAATGAACCTGTACTGCAGGCTACTGTGCTACTGAAACAGCACCACTTGAGGGAGATGCAAAGCCCAGCTGAACTGAGGATGAAAAGCAGAAGGAATAAAAAAAATCAGATCTGTATTCTCAGTAGTACTGACGGAAGTTAGGGGGGCACTGGCCATCGATTTCCAAGGAGGTGTGGGTAGCTAAATACTGCGGGTTCCTTTGGAAATCCCAACTGGGTGTCTTTGAAGTGTACAGTTGATTTGGCAGACGTACCAGCAAGGGTTTACTTGTTTCTTATTTTAGCCAGTTTTGATACGTGGGCTGAACTTTACCTTAACTTACAGTCCTCTGGAAGCGCTCTCATTCCATTTTCTATTGAGTACTGACTTGCCTGGCAGGTTTGATGTGGTTTCAGATAACCTTCTGCTGAAAACAACCACACCCATAACGATGACACTTTTGGCCTTGACATGACTGTACCTTTGGACATGATTAAGGCGCCTAAGCATAGGCTTCTAATGACCTTTGATGCACCTTAGGGTATCTGAGACATCTGCATAGGGTGGCAGATACGACGGGTCTACAGAAGATCCATTCTCTTCTTAGCTGGCAGCTGGTGGATGGGTGGGCTGCCCCTACCCTCTTGTGTGGGGCTAGATTCCTGCATGTAGCTTACTGGACCGAACTGCCTGTGTCCATAGTTTTTAGGGCCAGAGTGGACAAGCATGTCTTCAGGATGAGATTCAACTCTTAGTTAAGGCAACTAAATGCAGATGTCTGCATCTAAGATGCTATAGCTCAGCTAGGGGTCTAAGGCCTGATTAGAGCCAATGGAGAGCTAGTAAGTCAGCTGAGTCCAGAGTGATGCAGTCCACCCTAAATAGACACCAGGTGATCATCTGGACTGCTCTTTAGGCTCCATTGACCAAGGGCTCAACTCATTTGCTTACACATAAGTGGCTGGTGACATTTCAAATTACCTGTTTATCCCATCCAGTCTCCAACTCTCACTGTAGAAAAGCAGAGTTACCTAAAGCTCTTATGACATATTTGCTCCTTGTGGATGTTTGGGGTACCTTAAGATGTCTCATATTACAGTTGATGTCTATGTAGAGGAAAGTGGAGAGCGCTCCACATGTCCACAGACTTCAGTGTAAGCTTAGAGCTATAGTGCACATGGATTCACTGGATTTTAGGTGTCTTAATTGCAGACTGCATCCCACCCCTTTCTGGCCTTCTGAATAATCCAGAACAGACACTTTTTCTGGTGAATACTGCATTAGATTTTATAACTTTTGGAGTAAGAAAAGGTCTTCTATGATTTTGGTGTTATTCACAGCAGGCTGTTCTATTGCTACAACAAAAACTATTATCAATAACGCTTCTGTACAGACCACCCCCTGGATGAAATGGTAGATGAAGAAACTAGAAGAAAATGAAGCTTGTCAGAATGATGTCTAATGCAAATGATCTATAACACAGAGGTGCTGTGACTGTTTTTTCTTACTCTTTTTTTCCTATTTTGAATGTAGAGATTTTGGGGTAAGGGCTTTTCTTACCATGTGCATGCACAGGTTTCATTAGCTTGATACGGCCTCATTTGCTATGTTGTACAACTAACAAATACTAATCTTTGCTGTGTGTTTTCCAGCTCACTACATAAAAGACTCGATTGTTGGTTCTTTCTGCCACTTCCCTTAGGAGAATATTGCATATTCTGTTTGCTCTCATTTGATGTATAATTCTGGCTGATTATTCTTGATGGTGTTGCGTGACTAATTACCAGTATCATAACATGTTTTATAGCATCATAACATTTTTTCTATTTTTGTATTTGCATCTGATAACAAGCCATTATCACCCCAAGAAATGATACTATCATTAGGGTATGATGTAGTGGGACAGCGAAGAAAATTTTGGTAGCTGGTAGCAACATTAGATTATTCTTTTTTTCTTACAAAGCACTTAGTCTAAAGCCCATTGTTGTTAACTAGCATCTTTCCGTTGGCTTCAGTGAGCTTTGCACTGGGCATAAAGCCAAGACCATCAAAAATATTTAGGGATGTAAGTCCTCTTGATTTTGGTGGAACTTTTTTACAGACCTGGCCCTAGCCTCTTAAGCAGAAGTAGGGAAGAAAACAGCACACAGAAAAATATGGAAAATTTTAAGACTTCTCTTCAGTGTCCTGTCACAGGGCTCCCTCATCTTCATTTCCTACTTGGGAATTATCTATTTGGGGTTTCTTCCTAAGTTTCTTGCAGCATCCTCCTGAAAACTGGGATAGTTAGGAATAAAGGTGGAACTGAAGCTTAAAGTAGCATCTGTCATACTGGTGATATGCTTTTTTCCAGCTTGTTATCTTTAGCCTGAACAACTTGTGTTTTATATGCTTCTGCAGATGATAGGGTTTCATTCTGTAGATCCCATCAGAAATCAATGCTCGTGAGCATGTGGTGGGAGTAACCAGACGGGGGTAAAGAAGTTTTCTTGAAAGGGAATTTGCTCAAAGTGCATTTGCAGTGGATCTGAAATTATTTTCTAATTAAGAATATATTCAACTAATAAGTTTGACAAAATAATGACGAGTCATTGACAAAAATTTAATGGATTAACTAATGGATTGTAGTACTAAGCTAATCAGTAACAACATTTTGCTAGTACCAGCCATCTCAAGCCACTGGTGCTCAACCTTATCCACATTTTGGGGGTGGATTATTGAGACCTAGAGTCTGAAGTGAGTTTTTCTGCATCACCAAATGAAAAAACAGAAAAAATATTCCTAGAAACTCACCCCAAGCTTGTTGTACTGAGTCTTTCCAGTTTGTGATGTTCACTTCTTTCCAGAGCCTGCTGGATGTTCATGTACCTGTTAAGAGAAGAAATTGATAATGTGTACCAAAGTATATCTTTGGGGCAAGTCTGCTTATTTACAAGGAAGAGGAACACCACTTTATTTCCTAGAAGGCATTTGGAACAAATGCTGTCTATGCCTGCTTTTCCAGTGAATTTCAGTTATCAGAGAGCTCCTTTGCTCCTACTTCTATTCAAGGCCATCTTTCAGAATACATCTCTTTTCTGTTTACTTTTCTGCTGGTTTTTGAGGTTTCTGTTTGCATATAGATGACTAGGTAAGTAATTTCCTAGCCCCTGCATTTGCCAACAGCTTTCACAAATGCTAAATGCTGCTCAGATACCACCGTGCAGTCAGTTGTTTTGGGTGGCTTTCTCTCCACCTCCTTGGATTGATCCCCACAAGAAGAGGGGTTGATGAGACCACTGATTTAACTTGATCTTTGATCGACGATAACAGAGTCATCTTCTGGCCCAACAGGGTGTAAATATGAAAATAAATGAGTTAATTTTCTGTGGAGTCTAAGCTATGATCACTATTGCTCAAGCCTCTTCCATCAGGACTCCTGCTTAGAGTCATTGAGGTAATGCTAGACCTTAAAGACAGGTAAGAAATATCCTCTGAAAGTTCAGAAGCAGTGATAGTAAGAGACTCTAGGCTGAGAGGGTATTCTTTATGTCTTTGTATCAAGACAGATATGAACATATTTTGTGTTGTCCTTAAAATAACCCTTTATCATGAAGATGTAGCTAGAGTAATCATCATGACAAATGGGGCCACCCTGGACAGAAATGTGCATTGTATCCTGCGTATTTTGAAGGGATATTTATCTGCTTTATTGCAAGGTCACAGGAAAGTTCAGAACATTTTCCTTATAAAGCAGAAAGCTTTGGTGAAAGCAATTCGTTGATCTTCATTTAAGTCTCAGTGGAGCATGGTTGTGTGACTTGTGTGGCCACTCTCCTTTCTTACAAACACTTCAGCCCCTTTCTTGGTCCAGAGTGTTCTGGTTGGGTGTGGAGAGTTGTATAAACCCATTTCCAAGAGTGGGTCCTGAACACTTGGTCATCACTCTTGGGAAGATCTGGTCGCCAAAGAATGATGTAATCACTGTGGAGGCATCACCTGGCTTTCATCATCTGTAGGGTCCTTTTATTGCAGGTGATATTGCTGATGCCTACAGCTGTCCTCTCCAGCCTTTTTAAGATATTCCATGAAGAATTAGATTTTAATAAAACCCCTAATGAACAAATGACTATGACCCGTGAATGGTATAGCCTTTTTTTTTTTTTCCCAAACACATCTTAAGAATTTGGCATTTTCCAGAGCTGCGAACACTGTTCACACAGAGTCCTTTGAGCCATGTTCTTTGACTCATTCTTGGCTTTTTTTTGCACTGGAAAAGAAGTTCCCCACTGTTGTCCCAAGAGCTGTTGAATCCTCTTAGAGCAGACACAGAGAGAGCTACAGGGCAGCAATGAAGATGCTGACTGTGAGCATAGAATGAACAGCTGATGGAGACCAAGTTGTGACAATGCCATTGGTGGGGACAAGGTGTCAGAAAAAGGTGTATTAGAAGTGTCCAGGGATGTCCTATTTGGGACCCCCGATAAAGTCATAGATTCTTTTAGCAGTGAGGCAGAGGGAGGTGGTGCAGTATGTGTCCAAAGAGTACTGTTTAACTGAAAAAGAAAGTCTCCTATCTTATCTGGAATTAGAGTAAGGAATTTACATATCCCGCGGCTAAGGAGTGCATTCCCACCCTGTATCTTGTTCTGCTAGTGGTGTTATAAATAGGGACTGGAGTTTCATTTTGCTGGCATTCAGACATGGAGCGTTTTCTGCTGGAACACAAAAGACACAAGAGGTAGATGTTTTGCAGCAGTGATTGGAGTGTACTAGTCTAGCTTGTTCTGAGTGCAGTCTAAAATTCACAGAGCCTGACTGAGCAGCGCGGGAGTTAGGTTTGCACATGACCAGAAAGATCCTCAGCAGAAGGTTTGGTAGGGAAGGGTTGAGCCAATTGCTGGAGCCAGGCTTCATGGGGTCCCCAGCCTTCCTGCAGGTCCTGTCCTTCCCAAGCGTCTGACTGCTCCAGACAGCGCGGCGATGTCTCCGCTGAGTGTCACTGGGGTTAAGGGTGGAGGGGGAAGGTGCACACTGTGAATGGAGCACTTCTCCACTTTTTAGATATGGTGTCCCACTGTCACAGCTGAGTGGTCAGGGTGAGCATCCAGATGTCCTTCTCCTTGGTTCTTCTTGCATTTTCCCATTCTCTTTCACCTGGACGAGGCAGGTGATAAAGTAGGGATCTCTCCCATGGGATAGGAAATTTTAGGAGCTTTACCACAGCTGGGGCATGACACAGGGAGCTGAGTATCAGGTTGGAATGTCCTAGAATCTTACCCCTTTTATTTCCTTTCTTGAGGGACAGTCAACGTATAAAAAGTAAAAATGCTGCCAGGCTTGGGACAGCTTCTTTTCTGGGCTTTCCTTCTATCAAGGCTTTGAACTAGCTAGCTAGGAGAGAAGTGTGTGGGAAAAGAGGTGATAATTAGCGGAGGTAGGCAGGCAGTGCCAAAGCTGAATGGATGGATGCATTTGCAGGATGCAGAAGGCAAACAAAACATTAGGGAATTGAGGCTTCACAAGATCAAAAATATGCTGATAGGAAAGTTGGTTAGTACTTCTAAAAAGCTATGGTTAGGAAATTAATGAATTACTGACGGTTTAACTGGGTCAGTGGCGGGAAGTAGGCCTGATAAGGAACTCCTCATACAGGAGTGTTTTGATGTTTGGATACATCTGTTTATTTTCATCAACAATATAGATAAGATAACTTCAGGCTGTATTGTAAAGCAGGTTAAAACAGTTTAGTAAACATAGTTATTTGTATGCGTGAACATACTTGCATAGAAACGTACATATGGTAACACATATATTAGCATATACTTCAGTTCAGGAGATTTTTCAATCATGATTACAGTCTTTCTCATTAGAGAGGTCTTTTATTACTGAAAGCCAAATTTTCCAGACAAATCGCTGTAATTATACCTGGGAGATAAAACAGCGGTTTTTGGCCAAAGCAGGTCCCTTGACCTCTGTCTCACTGCTTTGAGGGAGTCCAGCCAACCTGCTGAGGCAGCCAAAAGGCTAAAAATGAACTGGATGGGAAGCCAAATTACTCATCTCTGAGGGCTGGACAGACACCCATCAGGTAGAAAATGCCAGGACCAGCACAGACGCAGGTCTGTGCTGCAACCCTGCACGGGAGGGAGAAGCAAGCCAAAGCTGCAGTGGAGATGCCCTGTGCAGGGACAGCAAGTGGAGCGGGGAGAAGATCACACAATCCACCCAGGAACATACCACCACCGCCCGTGGCTGTATCCAGGCAGAGTGTGAATACGGGATAGGGACTGAATATGGAGAAACAGAGAAATGAATGTTTATCTGGTCAAGTCCCTTCAATCCATAGGGAGAGTGAAGCTCTGCTGTGTGGGAACCACCCACAGTGACAGAGCCACATGGCCGGTGGAGACTAAATCCCATGGACCAGGCACAGCTGTGTGTTGCAAGCAGCACTTTTCCCATCGTTAGCACTGCTGAATCCTGCTCAGACAGCAGGTACATGTTGGGTGATCCCACCTCCCCAGCCTGAAAGGGTCCCCCTGGACCTTCCAACTAGGTTAGTCCTGGTGCTCACCACCTCCATCAGCATCTCTTGTCTCCTCTAGGATCATTTTTTGCCATTTCCCCCCAAGGGCAAAGGACCCTGAAGAAAAGCAGGGGGATGTAGAGGGGCTTGGACACAGGAGCTCTGCAGAGGAGGTGTGGTAATGTGGAGCAGGGAAATTGCCTGCTCCCATTCACTTCCCCTGTGATACGGGGCACCAGGTCCCCACCAAGATTCCCCTAATGCAAGCCAACAGTTTGCAGTGAAGAAATCAGAATCTGAGCAAGTCCCCTAGGGAGCTCAAGCCATGAAAGAGAAAACTTTCTCCAGGTCCCCTTCCTCTCATTCCCCCAACCCCTGGCCCAACTCCAGGTCTCACAGGATCGTGCAGGATCCAATCTCCAGGGCTGGAGAAAGACCCTTTGTCCCTGAGCATCCCCAGCAGAACTGTGACCCAGACACCCCTTCCTTATGGCCAGGGTGGTGGGGGCTCTGCATTGTCCCCAGGAACAGCCCTATCTGCAGCCCAATGCAGGCAGCCCTCCCCCTCTGCCCTGGGGTGCAGCCTCCTGGCCCCCCAGGGCCTCCTTCCCCAATGGGGGGAGCACCCCAGAAGGGGTGACTGCCATGGCCCCCTGCATGGGGAACCTGGCAGGGCTCCTTTTTGGCTCTGGGGGTCAAAACACTCCCCCCACACACCCCCTCCTGCTGCCAACAGCCTGGTGCTTTGGGTTTTCTGTTCTGGTGTCACAGCCCTGTTGCACACAGGGGTCTCCGGGAATCCCAGCCAGCTCGGGAGAAACCAGGTGATGTGTTCAAATGCTTCAAATGCTTTTAACCGTTTGTACTTGATGACCTGAAGGGTCCTTTCCAACCTAAGTGATTCTCTGATTCTATGATTCTTGTTGCACAAGGTGTTGGGTTAAGCATCAGTGACAATTTCCAGCTCCAGAGGTTTTACTTTGGCTCTGCTCATCATTCACTGCACGGTTCGGATTGCCTTCCTGGGGCAGGACTATGCAAGATGAAGATGCAACATGGGCTGTTGCTGCAGAGAGCACGACTGCCACTCGTGCCTCCAGCAATATAACAGGGACGGTGACTGGGACGCTGCTTTCTAGCAGAAGACTGGAGTGCAGAGCCTGGCCATGTGTGGGACTGTGCAATTAGAACCAGAGGAGTAACTGATCGTGGATGTTGGGGCAAAGACAGGAATCTTTGCAGGATAAGAAAGCAGAAGATAAATAAGAATAAAAGCAGATATAGAGGGAATCAGTCCACTAAAACCTTGTTGGAAATCTGGTGACACTGTTGTGCGGGCAGCCAAGTGCTCTAGCATGTCCCTAATATTTCAACCTTGGCAGAGCACCAGGTAGAGAAGGAATGGGAGTTTTCCAGATGGCAGCAGTGCCCAGGGGTACAAACCCATGTCCAGAACAGGGAAATCTTACAGACATGAAGCTTAGGAAGAAGGCAAGAAGTCTGCATGGATCCAAACAGAGGATCAGGTCCTCAGCTGCACCATGAAGAGTGTTCAGGGTGCAGATGAGACTGGAGGATATGTCTGTGATCTGGCCTGGAGAAGGAGGGCGTGGGTTCTCACAGTGGCAGACTAACTTCCCTGACAAAGGCAATGGGCAACAATAGCTACACGAACAAATTTATTATCAGTAAGACTGTCCTGCATGGTAAAACCCTTCTTTGTTCATTGGTATCCAAGAGCCAAGTAAAAACACCAGTGCCCTGTGCCAAGGAGCGCTCCAGTGCTTCATCGCTGATCGTCTGGAGCTCTGTGGCTGCAGAAGGGACAATACCCCCGAGCTGGGGATTTTTTGACCAGCTATCTCCTACCGATGGTACCCCCACCCTCTTCCACACTGCACCAGGCAGTGCACACGTCTTACCCTGGACCCCCTCCACAGCCCACAGGCACAGCATGGTGCCCCATCCAGGGGATTCTTCACCACCTACTCAACCTCTCCTCCTGCCTCACCTGGCCCTCCTCAGTGCTGAGCCACCACTGAGCCACCTCTGCTGTCAAAGCAATGGCAGGAGGAGCTGGCTGGTCCCGCCAGAAGTCAATTGCAGTGTCAACTGTCATGGTCCCAGTCTTTTCCCATGCACCTGAATTGGGGGACCTCGGGGGGAGGCCTGGGTCTGTCACCTTCACCTTTCTACTCGCTGACCAGACCTCCTCTTCCCGTCATTGCAGGGTTGCTCATGGCTGTAGCTGGGGCCAACTATGGCCAGTACATGGGCAGCTATGTGATGGACCTGGCTGCTTTCATGGAAGAAAGGATGTCTTTGGGTGATCAGGGAAGGGTGGAGGGAGACATCTTCTGCATAGCGGGGCTGGGTTTCCCACTGATAGCCTCCCAGCAGAGTGTGTTACATGGATGAGGTGAAGGAAGGTCACACTTTTGGATGTCTATGTGGAGCTTCCTCTTGGCTTGAGCCCCAGGCCAGCGGTCAGGCTGTGGAGCTGATGCTGGGCTCCTGCTGTTCTTGTCTCGTTTGTCAGAAGAAACTGCATCAACAGGGAAGTCCTGGTGGGTTTGGCTACCTGTGTTCACCTTATGCCTTTCTCTGGATTTGCTGTTGGATAAAATCACGTGTATGATGCCTATGCTGCTTATTCCTTTTTTTGCCTTTCTTTATGCTTCCTGATGGAGGAAAACAGGAAAATTTCCAATTCAGGTGAACTGTACCAATTATTTCTTTCTTTTTTCCTGGATGGGGTCTAGATGAAGAACAGCACTAGTTTAAATAAGAGCTCAAATGAATGGCAAAACCCAGAGGCTGAATGGAGAGTTTTCCTCCAGTTCCCTTTCAGCATTTCTCAACGGGCTCAGCCCTAACTAGAGAAAGAGAAAATGGGAAGCAAAATCCTCATGGAGAGGCAATGTTTTTTAGCTACCTCTCTCAATAAGGCCTTTCACCCTCTGTGGGTGTGAGGGCATTGGTAGACCTCAATGGCCCTAAGCAGTCTCTGCTGGGGCCTCCATCCAGCCCCTGCCCATGGGCCCAGGGGCCCGTCTGAGCTCAGCCCTGGGCCTTCAGACCATGCCTGAGCTACACTGGAGGAGTGTCGATCTCCAGGTCGGCCACGGCCATGCCCCTGCCTTGCCATGGACCCTGTGGATCCCAATCCTGTCCTGCAGGCTAACTTCTTGGTTTGACCTGGGACTTCCCTCATCACCAGGATCTTGTCTGGTGATCTGGACTCTTGGTTGAACCTGGCCACGATCTCTGGGTCTCTGAAGCTTCTGACAGCATCTCCTGGCAGAACCAAACAAGGCTGGGGAGCTGTCATTAACTGCTGGGCAGATGTGAGGTGATGATTTAAGTATCTCATCTCTTGGAGTCTGCAAGACAGTTGGATGCCCCAGAGAAAGCCACAGAGCTTCAGCAAAAGAGACTGGCCTACTTCATTGGTAAAGATGGGGTGGTGGAGACGGCTGTCTGAGGCTGGGGAGAGGAAAAGGATGCAGGGAGACAGTCTGGAATTCAGATCTGACCATGCTGAAGGCACAGCGTCTGCAGAGCCTCTGCTGTTCTGCACATGCATGAATTCCCCAGAGGAATGTGTTTGCTTGGTGCCTGTTAGAGCAGAGAAAACCGGCAGATTAACATGCGAACAAAGCAAAAACAGAAGCTGAAGTTCCCTGTACCACCAGTCATGGGAAGAGAGGTGGGTGAGTCCATGGGTGTTCATAGTATCAAAGTCAAATATCTACAAAACCAGCAAGTAGTTGGTATGAATACCCTGGGTATCCTACCAAGAAAAAACAGAGCTTGTACCTGCATCACTCATTCACTCCAGAGATTGCCCCAATGTTTATCTCAGCTTGAAAGTGTGGCATCTCCAGCCTATGATGTTACCTCTGCTCCATGCCAAGGCGTTAGCTGAACTAGGGGAGATTCCAGACTCTGTAGAGACAATCATTAATATGTACAAACGTGGGCATTTGCCCTTAGTTTTTCTGCAGACTGAAGACTTGTCAAGCTCTGGAATCTTTCTGACTGCACTTCTCAGGATACACCTGGCCCTCTTGTTTTCCTGTCTTAGAGAACCAAGAATAAATCACTTGTGGTTTTTGAAGAGTTCTGCCTGAAATCTGGGGTGAGGTTGGAATTTAAATCCGCAGCAAAATGAGGAAGAGGGGTTTGAGGAAGAGGTGAATCTACATTAACTGAAGCTGTGGGCACAATTCTGAGCGTGTCATTTCACGGTGGAGGACTGGTGAGCTCCCATCTGCTGTCCAAGGCTGCTGCATGGCTGGTTGTAAGCTTATCTGAAGTTCTGCATGTTTCTATCTTTACTTATTAATTGACTTCAGCACTGATGGTTTAATCTCAGCCCTTTTTTTTCCTTTATAAATTTCACTGACACCTTCTCCTGGAAATCTTTTCCATCTAATTTTCTCTGAAGGAAAGGGGATCATTTAGCACAGAGCCCTTGATCTTGCAGGCACTCTTGAGGGTAAGAGAGATAGGTACTTGCTAGTAGACCCCAACCTGACAGTAGGTCATGAACTAGGGGATCTTAAAAGAAGGGCACATTACATTTGCCCTCACCCTTCATGTTATACTGTCAGCACTGCATCCCCAGTGTAAATGGGGAGGGAGCTGTAGGTGTAGGTCACCAGGTACAGGTAGAAAGCCAAAAGTCACTCCAAGCGTGGAAGAGTGCATGTGATGGAGGTGCGGATTTGGAACGGGACACGTAAGCACCTGCTTGCACCAACAGGTAGCACACCTCCTCCGGACCACGCCAGCTGTTACGGAGGTGGGGACCAATGTCCGCGCTGCCGTGCACTCCCTGACCCTCTGCGTTTTCCTGCTGGCTCGCAGCAGCCAGGTACGTTACATGTGTTTGGGTGAGTTTTCGAGATCAATGCTTTGCAGTCCACGCTTCGCTGCAGGCATTGTAGGTCTGTTTGCGTGTTGCCCTAATAGCTTCTTCCCGGGGCCTGGGCTGGGGTGTGGGAGAACTGCCCCGTGCTCACTTACCGGTGTGTGTTGTGGGTCGCTGAGTACATTTCAAGGTGTACAGAGCTGGTTTTTTGATCCAGCTTGCTTTTCTTGCAAAGCGAACTTCATCTTTGAGCGCCATTAGCCTGGTGCCTTAGAGCAAAAGGAAAATGACAGCTATCACCAGAAGACACAGCACGCTCCTTGGCAGAGCCTGAAGGCCAACAACACCGTCAGTGCCAGGAAGTTCAAGGAACACATGTATTTCCCTGGACATGGCATTCAGGTACTGGGGGAGGAAGAGGGACCGTGTCCCTGCCCCTTCCACCCCAACGGAACATCTTGTTCCTCCTTCTCCGTTTTACACAAAAGTAAGTTGAGGACTGAGAAGTTTTGCCCAGTGTCACCCCTCTGCTGTGACAGAGATGGGCTGAGGACCTTTCTTTCCCAAGCCTCGTGCCCTGGACTCCAATAGTTAACGCTCTGCGGTTCTTTCAAAGGTTTCCTTTATTTCCTGCCTGACAGACGGGGGGGAGGAACTTGGTCTGCCAGTGAAGGAGAAAGATGTTTTCCTACAGTGCTCTGATCCAGCTCCATCCACGCCCTCTGCTCAGAAGGACAATTGTTTCCAAGAGCTGTACAAAAACACACCATTCACATGAAAATAAGGAAAATAAGGAAAAGTGTTTTCCCGTTTCTCTCCACCAGCAGAAGTCAGTGAAGAAACTGCTGTGTTGTGCTCCAGAAGAGAAGCCTGCAGCGAGGCTTGGCGCCAGGAGCGATTTCCACTGGAGGGGCCATTTTTTAGCATCACTGCGGAGCGTGTCGGTCAGCACAACGTGCCCATCGCCACAGTGCTGAGCTCAGGAGAACTCTCCCCTGAGGCAGGCGAAAGGAAGGCTTAATTCTCCCTAGCTTTCCCCCAGCATGTCAGGAAGAAGGTTGGAGTAGATGGGTCTCCTGGCTGTGTGCCTGTCACCTCCGGCTTCCCCAGAGCTGAGACAAGAGGACATCATGTACCCACAGTCACAGCGCTCAGCCAAAACTAGCATGCAGCCCACCTTTCTCCTGCTACTTTCAGACTGCAGCCTCTGACGTAGGTGCCACGTTTCTTGTCCAGAGCTTGCCAACCTGTTATGATTTTCCTCATGGCAGAGGACAGCCTGCTGTCCACTGCACATTTCTTTTCCTAAGGGTTTCGCTCACATCTGTCCTGCATTTCCTAGGAACTGATAAGAGCTAAAAGTTATTTTGTGGACAAAATACTAGAAGGAGACACAGCTCTAAAGGGTGCTGGTCCTTAGGAGTCCTGGGCTGCAGCAGAGAACGATGAGTTGTAAAAGATTCAGATGCTAACCACTTTTCCCCAGTTAGCTGTTTTCCCTGCAGTGCTTGTTGCCCTCTCTGCTAACTAATACTTGTTATCTTTAAGAGCTCACCCAGATTTCTCCCTTGGTCATCACCTAGGAACACAGCCAAGTGTGAACATCAGACTCCTCTCGGAGTCAAGGCTGGCTCACCTGCCATCCCCTCATGCAGGCTGAGAGTCACGGAGAGGGTGCAGAGCTGCCCTCTCCCAGCAGGAGCTTTGCCATCATGATGATCAGAAATAGCATGGCCAGCAGGAGCAGGGCAGTCATCCTTCCCCTGTACTGGGCACTGGTGAGGCCGCACCTCGAGTGCTGGGTTCAGTTTTGGGCCCCTCACTCCAAGAAGGACATGGAGGTGCTGGAGCGTGTCCAGAGAAGGGCAACGAAGCTGGGGAAGGGTCTGGAGCACAAGTGCTGTGAGGAGTGGCTGAGGGACCTGGGGTTGTTCAGCCTGGAGAAGAGGAGGCTGAGGGGAGACCTCATCGCCCTCTACAACTGCCTGAGAGGAGGGTGCAGTGAGGTGGGGGTCGGTCTCTTCTCCCAAGTAACAAGTGATAGGACGAGAGGCAATGGCCTCAAGTTGTGCCAGGGGAGGTTTAGATTGGATATTAGGAAAAACTTCTTCACGGAGAGGGTTGTCAAGCACTGGAACAGGCTGCCCAGGGAAGTGGTGGAGTCCCCATCCCTGGAGGTATTTAAAAGCCGGGCAGACGAGGTGCTTAGGGAGATGGTTTAGTGGTGGACAGGTACGGTTGGACTCGATGATCTTAAAGGTCTTTTCCAACCAAATGATTCTATGGTGCCTCCTGAAACACATGTCCAGGGGTTTGCAGCACAGAGAGCCTGTACTCAACCTAGCTAACCCTGAGCCTCCCTAGCAACTAGCACAGATCAGACCCCAGGTACAGCCAGCTCTGTTCAAGCCCTTCTGCAGAGGTCAGTCCCTGTGGTGTGTGAAGACAGTCAGAAGGGTGTGTAGGCAACAAATATATCAGCATCTTCCATGGGATGGCAAGTGGGAAAGGAAGGCTCCAGGGACTTTCCAATTTTGCAAGCCTGGGAGGAATCTGCTTCTTAAAGTTCATGAATTCAGATGTGTGATAATGCCTGGGGGCAGACACTGCAAATTCCTGGGATCAGGGCCTTGGGAAGCAGCGGTGTAGTACAACCAGATGCTGCATGCCACGGGCCTCTTGGCCAGCTGCCTCGGACACTGCAGCAAGCAACATGTCCATCCCTGCCAGAGAACGTAAGCCCTGTGTGCTCGTGCTTTGTACACATGACCCAGGAGCAACGTTCACGCTGCCGGACTATCAATCAGGAACTCTTTTTAAAAAAAGAAAAAGAAAACAATAGCCTTGTGTTTTCTTTGGAGTTTCTAACCACGCAGTACAGTTAGCAGCACAAGCCGTGGCTGGCAGCAAGTGCTGCCTGCTCACCCTCCTCTCCCTCCCCAGCAACAGCCTGAGTCATGGCTGTGGTCACAGACAGTGACACAATGCCATTGTCATCCAAAGAATGCAGTGTTTTCCTGTTCTGCAAAAATATTTTGTACAGTGCATTTTCCATGCTCTCCAGAGGAGACACTGTCCGGATTCTTGCTGTAAGTGCCCCCAGGACCGCTGCTGACTAATACTCCCATTTCTCTCCTCGTGTTCCCTCAAGGTCCCAGACTTATTTATACTCTGCACAAAGAGCTCGGAGTCAAGGCTGGTGAAGTGGATTTCCTCAGAACAGCACACGCACTGAAGTGTGAGGAAATTGTGAATTTAATCTCTCGAGGCACGATTCATTGAGGTCACATCACTGGAGCCAGCTCATGGCTAAGGGTCTGGCCCAGAGGAATTGGCTTGGGCATATATAGGCAACAGCGTAGCAGGTAGACAATTTGCCCCCCCCTTACTCCAGAGGTGGCCATGGGGTGACTCATCCTCTGGAGATGCTTCTCTTGCTGTTGCCTCCTGGAGTAATGAGAGGCACAGCTCAGACAAGAGCCATGCTGCAGCCACACTAACCCCTGCAAAAGCCTCCTTCAATCACCAGCCGTGCTCCTGCCCTCTGTGCACACCTCAGGGGACTGCAGCCTCGTAACCTCCACAGACCTGTCCACTCTGCTTAGCTGGGAAATGAAATTGCAGCTACTTCCTAACACTGCGGTCGGTCCTTCTGCCTTTCTCATGTTGCACAGCAGACAGCGAAGGACAGGGCTAGCGTTTTCTATTTCTGCCAGGTAGTTACCAGGGTGATTTAAAATCAAATTGCTTGGGAATATACAGGATAAATAAATTCAAATGCAAATCTCAGGACGTGGAAAAGACCTCATTCCCCCAAAAGTCTTTATTTTATGTAACTGAAGGACAGACGATGAGGCTGCAACAAGGCTGCTCGCTGTGGTGAGCTCTTCAACTCCTTAATTAACACTGACAGCTGGTGCGGTGCTGGTGAGTGTATAACCCTACACGCTCCGTAGGTGAAAAGCATGTCTTCAATGTGACAGCACACAGGGCCTTGCTGGAGTAGGGTTGTGTGATGGGATGGATGTAGCATAGCCATGGCGCTTCAGCATTTTGGGATGCAGCGCAGTTTTGGAGGGATGAGTGTGCAGAATGGAGCGTGTCAGATAAGCTCTGGAACACGACCATTTCCTCTGTGTTGCTGTACGTGTAGGACAGATGACTGCGTCCATGACACAGTGGTTGCGGTGGTTGCTCCCCATTAAGTAGATGTAAACTTACTCTATGTCTTTGTGGGAGATGTGTTTGTGAGAGAAATTAATTAGAAAAATGAGGTGTTTGATTTTGCAGAAATGCGTTGGTTAGATTTTGGGTTTCCTCAACCATGCTTAAACCAGGACAAAAGGAAGAGTCAACATTATTCATAACATAATAACCTACACAAAGTGTATTTCCTCCCCAAATGGAACATTGGTGTGTATCACTGACAGTGCGGCAGGGTAAGCCAGGCTGGATCTGGTAAAAGCACCTGGTGAATGCTGCTGAACTTGAACCTTCAGTGAATGGTGAAAATCCTGCACGTTGCACATAGCCAGTTGTGAAATAGCGGATGTTTTTGAGCAGATAGGTGATGCGGAAGACTTCCTTCCTCAACTCAGAAGGCAAATAGTTTGCATCCTGATTACAAATTATGAGGGTTTGTAGATTGCAAGGTCAGAAAGGACCATTACAATTATGTCATCTGACCTTCCCAAATAGTGCAGTCTTGGAATGACGCTTGGTGATTTCCATGCCAAGGCCAATGGTTCATGGCTGACCTATAGTGGGTCTTCTCTTAAAGACTGAGACACAGAGAGTTATCTGTCACTGACTCCACGGCCTGCGAGGTTATTCCAATACATAACCTTTTTTTCTGCTCAAAACACGAAGCCCATTTCCAGTTTGCATTTTGCCTGCAAGACCTTTGACTAGAGAGATCATGTCAGATTTATAATCCCCTGCTCTATCCGTCAAGTAAGCAACAGTGGGATTGTGCCATGTCCCCCCGGTTTCTACAATGCCTCTGCCCACCTCATTCCTAACAAACTGGCATGAAGAAAAGAGGAGACTGCTTAGGAAACCCAGGAAGACTTGCAGACCCGGGGTATCGCACTCCCACCAGTACTGTGCAGGTGTGATACAGAAATGTCATTTATGAGCCAAAAACTGAGACTTTGACCTCTGAGGGATGTAAACACGTTTGAAATTTGTATCCAAATTTCTTCACTGTTTAAATACTGCAACTCTCTGGAGGCTGCAGAGCACAGAGATCTGTATCAGCGCAGAGTACACCAACCCCTAATATAACTGCGATGCATCCTGCTCCATGATTGCACCGCTCTGGCTTTGGCAGACACATTTCCTGGTTAATACAAATAACACAGAACAGTTTTTGCAAACATTAATAAAGCCGCTCACCACCCCAGGAGACATAATACCCAAGTACATATCATTATTAATTAGGCTGTTTATCATTTATGTTGCGGTAGGACCCAGAGGCCCCTGGTCAGGGGTGTGGGTCTCATTGCACGGTAACTCAAACGCAGTCGCTACCCAAAGCCCCTGCAGTCCAAGACGAGCAGAGATACTTGCTGCATGCAGAGACCAAAGAGGTGCCTTGCAGGGTAACAGCAGGACAAATTCTCATCGATTTACTCTTCTGGAAACTGAAGCACACAGGTAGCAAGTCTCTGCCCAGATGTCAGTGCAGAATACAGCCCCGAGACCCTGCCCCTCAGCCTCCCTGGTAGCCAAGTGCGGTGGCACTTCAGCCTTCTCTCGGCATCTTTGCTGCTTTACGCCAGAGGACTGGAGACGCGGTTTCCATTCCTAGTTTAAGACTTTTGAGGCCGTTCTCAGTGCCTGTACAGCTAATGCAGTTTCCTGTCTCACAGGTGTGCAGTGTGTTTTACCCCACACAGTGGGACCTGCAAGTTAGGAACCGGATTGGAAGGAGCTGGAGACCTTCCAAGCACCGTTATTACATTAATATGTCGCATTCATAAAGCAGCCTATCTCCCATCCCTTGAGGTGTTTAGCATACCTGGCTGAGAGTGGGGCTGAAGGGCTCTTCCAAACTCACACAGCAGACCCGTGGCGGGGCCAGGAACACCCCAGAGACCCACACACCAGCCCGTGAAGATGGCTCATACCTATCACAGTTCAGGCTGCAACACGAGCGTGGGGCTTTGCTGCAAAAGATGCACAGGCAGTGCAGGGAAATGTCTACCGAGCAAGGATTTATGGCACATCCAGAGATCTCAAGGCATGACTCAGGCTTTGCCTTGTCTTAGGAGGATGCACGTTGCCCTGTTTTAGCCAGGGAGGGCAGAGCACAGTGTCAGCCCCTTCCCCACCACTGTTACCCACCTGGCACCGGCACTGCGCCAGGACAGGTCCCAAGTGCATTGCAGCTCGGGGTGCTATTGCAGACTTGCGTACAGCCTGGGGGTGCCGTCTGTGATTTGCATGACCAGGTTTATGCAACTTCTCATCTCTGCACAAGCTGGCAGCGTTAGTCCTGCTGACTCGGACAATATTTCAACATGAGGACAGTGCTGGGTGGAGAGAAAACAAAGCAAGCCAGCCATTCCCCATGGCTGAGCTAGCGAAGGGTGGCAAGGACATAGCGATAGGACAAGGGCAAGTGAGTCAGGCCGCACGGGCCGGCAGGGATAAGCGTGCACGAGGAGCTGCTCCCTCCCTCCCGCCTGGCTCCCAGCTCCCTGTGCTGCCAACAGCCCTCTTGCATCACCCCGCGCCCTTGGCTGTAGTCACTGGGCTCCACAGGTGCATCCACCCCAGGACACACTGTTATGCTTGCACGCGTCCTCCTTTTCCCCACGCACGGGCACTGCCTCATAGGCTCAGCCCGACAGGTCCTCCCCAGGCTGGTGCGGCCGGGGGGGACACAAGCTGGTAAGCAGCACCTCTGGCACCTCTTCAATGCGGGACACAATGAGAATTAATCACAGCCTGTCAGAGAGGCTGCTGTATTTTTCCTCCATTCTTATTTGTGCGCTAGCGCCTGGAAAACAGGATGGCAATGTTTTCCTGCCACACATTCACCGAGACTAAACAAAGGAGGTTGTATTTCCAGCCCCCCCCTGCTTTCTGATAACTGCGGAGCTTTCAGGAATCGCTTGGGGAGAGCAATAGCGGGAGGGTTTCAAGGATCTGCCCCTTGGGCTGGCTGTGTTAGGAGAGGGTGGCCACAGATCTGAGCAGAAAGCCCCTGACATCTCTGATGAGGGTGAAGCTTTTCCATATCGCTTTTGGGGAAAAATGCATCGCCCAAAGAAAGGTCTTGTGTGCACAGCCTGCCTGTCTTGCAACAGCCGTGCTGGTTTGCTCTCATTAAGATTTATTACTCATAGTTTGTTAAGGTCTCATTAGTTTTAAGTCCGAGCATGCTAGGTGCTTTACAGTGCAGTATAAAAGAGAAACTGGGCCGTTACAGTCTAAAGAAGGAGGAAGTGTTTATTTCTAATAGTGCAACCATCAGCGTCACCCAGGGATGAGTTAGGTGCTGGGTCCTTAGGCCAACATCTAAAATGGGAGCTGAGCTCAACTGGGAATGAAACTGCCCTTGCATGCTTTGAAAGCCCAGGCCTTTACTCTACAGTTTCAATAGGATGCACTGGGTACTTTTTACCTGTTGCTTCATGGGTTTAAACAGCTGCTTTCTCCAACCTCAGATGAACTTTGCAGAGTAAGCAATAAATGGTGCTTATGCAGCTTGTGTGGAACTTTTGGAAGGTCTTAAAATGTTCCTTGAATTGGGAAAAATGAATGGTGGAAATCCTAGTTCTGAACTGATTTTGGGAGCTTAACCCCACGTGTACAATTTCTGCGTGAGCAGTGGCTCCATGCATAGATTTGGTGAGTCTATTCCCATCACCAGGAGCAACAAAACCAGCCAGAGGCAGCTTCTGGGAGAGCAAGGACCAGGGAAGAAGAGAAGAGTTGAAGAGAGAAAAGCTATGCTAGATGTCTTGAAGAGAAGCTCTGAGTAGAGGCTTTCACATGGAAAATATCTCAACTTCAACTCAGACTTCACAGGGAAACATTTTCCATGTATAGATCATCCTTCTCACTTATTCCCGTAAATGGGGAGCAGTTTTGTTGCCAGGCGCTTTTGCTGACTTGGAGGACAAAGGCTCAACCCCCTTCCTGGCATTAAATTGGGAATACCACCCAGATTTGTCTAATTCCAAGGAAGAGATCACAGTGTGGGGCTGATCCCTGTTTTTCAGCTATGCTTTCTTTAATCAAAAAATCCCATCCCCAGAGCTGAGATGCCTTAATGAATGCAAGCTGTTCCTGCAAAGGTTTCAGCCAGCTAATATAAGGAAATTTCTCCCTTTTAAAAAAAATCTTCTTGTGAAAACTCTGTTTCCTGAACTAGAATTGCGATATATATATTTTTAAAATAGCTGCTTGGGGAAACTGCTTTCCCGCCTGCATGGCTTGGGGAAAATGTTGAGAAAGTGCATTGCAGGTCTGACTTTTGTTGGCCTCCAAAGTGTGATACGGGGACTGCGCTGGCTCCTCCAGGAGTGCGTGTCGGAGCAGAGCCAGGATGAAGAACGGCACCCGACTCCAGCTGGGCTGCAGGTTGTGGGAGGCCAGGCTAACCACACGCAAGCGGATCCAGTCTGCTCTGCACCACGGTTCAGTTTTCATCGCTTCATTATATCTCTGGGTTTGGCCCTGGATGTTCTGTCCTTGGGGTACTAAAATGCTGAAGAAATCCCCCTCCCAACATAATCTCACTGGATTAAGGCCTGAAACCTTATTACAGTTCACAAGATAAAAGCTTATTACACAGCGTGAAAGTAACCTTGAAAAAGGGGATTTCAAAATCTGCGGTGCAAGGTCTTGAGATTTGAAAGCTGAGAAATCTGGCTGGGTTACTTCATATTCCTTGATGATGCTTATCTCTATTATCCCCAGTAATTGTCATATGGGAACCTCACTGCATCAGGGACCTGATGTTACCAGGAAAAATGGGAAGGGCTGAGAGGAAATTTTTTGCATATATATTTTTCTGTTTGGATGACTCAAGCAAGGAATAACCCGTACTATCTGTAAAAATATCTGCAAGATCTTGAGGCAGGGATGGTATCTCAGGAGCACTCTTCGTGTCCAAAAAAACCCCCAAAAACATGCATCCTACGGAACACTGGCACGCCACAAACCACAGGTTTCGCCAGCAGCAAAGCCGCAGAGCACCTGTGCTGCAACCAAGCAGAAACAACCGGGCAAGTTAGAAGGGAGTTGAAGAGGGAGAAAGCTCACCTGGAAATGGCAACAATGAAAAAAATCCCAAACTTTACTTTCTCCCTCCTTCCGCCCCCCACCCATTTCTCAAAAAAACTTGTAAGTTACAGATTTTAAATATGTTACGGATGAATAAAAACTTGCAATACTGCCCGAGGTATGGCAAGAAAGCACGTGCTGTCATGATTAGAGCGCTCGGATAGCGTGCTGATTACATAACACCCTAGGAATTTGGCAGCGCTGATCTAGAAATAGGGCAAATAATCATGTTTCCCCCACCACCTCCTTCCCCAATTCTCTCTGCCTCAGTTTTCCTTGACTGAAAATTTAATTTTCAAACCCTTCCAGACAGTTCTGTAACCTGGCAAAAGTGAGAAACTTTTACAAAAGCTTTGTCATACCTCAAGCAACTCTTTTTTTAAAACCCCAAAATCTGCTCTAAACGTTCAGTAGTATTTTGCTTTCGTGTTTAAGAAGTGCTTCCAACCTGTGGCATGAATTGGTATTAGGGTTGCTTGGCCCCACTTTGCCTCTAGGCAAAGACTTGGCCCAGAATAATTTAACATTCCTATTATTGTAATAATTCAGCGCTGCATAAACACGAGGACACATGTTCCGTGTCACTCATGTTTAGCAGAGAAGCAATTTTCCTATTTGATGGAGGAAAAATGGAGACAGAAGCACCGCCAGTGCTTTCCAAGCTGGCGTAAACAGATGTCAAGTCCTTCAGGCGTGCTCCAGTCCACTTCCGTACAATAAGCCTCGACAGCTCTGTGCTTTTGCATTCCCAGGTCTGGGCAAAGGAAAAATGAACGGCCTTCGAACACCGCCAATGCAGAGCAGTGACGGGAGCGGGACAAATGCCTCCAGAGCTCTCCGAATGTGGGTGCTCATCTGTTCATCATCTTCCTCCTGTCCTTTTGGGGTGGCAGCAAGGCTTCTCTGATGGCCAGCACTGGGTGCATATGGGGGAGCGTCTTTCTCAAGCTCTGTGAACTGAAGAATCATCATTAGTCTAGATGTAACTATTGCAGAAAGTGTAATAATGCAGTTACAGCATGCACTTACAGAAAAAGTCACTGTAATAGTAACAATTAAAATCGCAATACACACATTTCTTAGTTTCTGTCCTTTCTCTTGGAGTCATGCACCCGCTTCCATTGCTCCTCTGGGTCTTAACGTCAGTAGCCTCAGATGCAGGAGAGGATAACGCCATAGTCTTCAGCCTCCAGAGTCCTCTTTTGGGAGGAATTTGATGTTCATGTTGCTGCTTTCTTCTTTTTCTCTCCAGGATCCACTTGGAGACATTTTCACTATTAACGTGTTCACTAACATGCTAATAGCTAACATTTATGTGTTAGCTACTAAGCTAACATGGAACATTTGTTTACACCCAAATTCAACGTATATAGTGTCCTTCACATGCGTTAGACCTACCTCTTGTTCTCTTTGTTATGCTTAAAACCAGGTTTCTCTGACTGCAGATCTGCATTTTTTTAACTGACCATTGGTGAGTTGCTCAGCTGTGGGGTCTCCTGTGCCAGCCTGTGCCCCACCTCTTATCACACCATGTCTTATCATCCCATGCCTTATCACCCCACCTCTACGCTGCATCCTGTGCTTCCACTTCTCAGGTCCTCTGCTGTCATATCTGGCTTGTATTTCTCTACTTTAACTCATTGTCTGAGAGCCATAAACATCTCATTATGCCTAGAATAACCACTTGTTAATTCTGTCTACAAAAACCTCTGATTGTAGCACAAAAAGGCAACAAAAATAAATAACAGTAGCCATAGACACCCAGTCAATTAGCTAAACTGACATCACAACAAAACCTGGTGAAATAAAGGTCCAAAAGGGTCAGAAAAAGTTCAGATGGAGCAATCCCCACCAGCCGCATCCCTGAGGTCCTGCAGACTCAGTACAAAGCTTATGTCCCATTGCTAGCAACGGCAATGCCGTAGTACAGGGCTACCCTGTTACGACGGGCAGCATCTCAGCGCAGAAGTGTTGAGCAGAGGCGAAGAGGTTACAGCAACCCAGCATTTGTGACTGCCCCTTTGTTTCTGCTGATGGTGGTTCAAGGAGACTGAGAGCATCCCAGCGAGCCCCCACATGGTGGCCAAATAGACAGGAAGGTCTTTGTGGCTATCCCCCAAGAGATGTGATCTCTTAGAATATGTGCAGGAGAAGTACAGGTGCCTTCAACTGCCAGTGAAGGGGGAGTGAAAGTGGAGGGTAAGACCATACAGCTTGACATGAGCAAGAAGGGATGGACTGAGCACCAGGAGGGAAACTGCTCATTGGGATGGCTTGCAAAGGCGTGGATTTCTGGATTCTCTGGAATCACTGACATTTTTTTTCAACAGAGTCTCTGCTTCACTCATTCCCTACAATCTCGAGGTCTTTATTACTCAGAAAGACAGATAGGATGCCACTTCAACTCCTCCTTTACAATCTATGAATCTCTAGGCAGAATCCAATGCTCCAAATCAGTGTCAAGGGTGCTGCAGAGAGGAAATTGGCAGCTTCTTAGGTGCTCAGCCAGCCCTCTGTCCACACACACACATACTTCCTCCAGCAGGTAGCAAAAACATCTCTTGTAGTGCTCATCACAAGCCATGGGCTGGGATGCGTGGAGAAGAAAGGGGTGCTCAGAGGGCAGACCGGCACTCATCAGTGTGAGGTGAAATAAGCCACTGCAGTAAGCTGTCAAAATTGCAGGAACTCCCCGGTCACTGTCCCACCCGCCCAGCAAAGAACTGGTTCACCATGCAACATGGATAACTGGTGCTGTGGGGCTCCATAGTCCTTACCCTGACTGATTGGAGCTCCAGGTAAACTGAGACCTGCAACTGTTAATTAAATCTGAACAGTGTGTGCTGACCTTTAGATAAATGAACTTCTCTGTGGTGAAGCGTTCCTGGAGCACTCTCCGTCAGCTTGGCAGGATTTGTCTACAAGGAAGGACAAACCTTGACACCAAAATATATTAGAAAACAAAGCAAAACCAAACCAAAATTTTTTTTGGGGCGGAAATATGCTTTTTATTGTGAAAATGTCAAATTTCTTTCTCACAATCTCCCTAGCTAAAAGAAAAAAAGAAGAAAAGAAATTTTGGCCCAATGGGTCCTGGCTTCACTTGGCTTCCCAGAGATCTGTGGCAATTTATACTGGTTATTGCTAGGAGCTTAGGTGTCACTCTTGCTCTCGGTGCAGCTGCCATTACAATAGTTATTCCTATGTAAAAGCGTAGGCTTGGAACAGGCTCCCTGTTTCCATCTGGAAATATGGTTCAAATTCCCTGTGAAACAGGGCTCTGCACCCAGGGAGTTTGCTGTCTGCTTCTGAGTGGCATCAAGCACAGGTTGCAAGCAGGCTGAGGATGCTGTCTTACAAAGAAACTCAGACATAAGGATCACTCACCATATACCAGATTCATGACCACTACAGATCACTTAGCGTTACCTGAACCTCAGCCTGCTCCCAGGGCGTGAGAGATCTGTTCAAACACAGGCAACTACTCTGTATATCTCCTAGGCAGGTACGATGAAGCCACCCCTCGTGTTTGGGCAGATTTGGATCCACAGATGTTTTTCTCTGGTAGCAGAGTCCACAATATTTTCGAAGTATGCAGGAGTGCTCCGCCAAACTGCAGGAGTAAGAGGTCCACCAAATGGGAAGATTTGGAAAGCTTTTCTCCCAAGCAGACAGCACAGGGTATGTGGAGAGCATGAAGGCCCCTGGAATTACTGGTAATTAAAGGAATGCGTTCTCCAACACAACCTCTTCTTCAGTGGGCTTTGGTTCAAGCTTCTCCATCATCTTTCCATCATCTCTGAATAAGAGCCAAGGAAAGCAAACAAAGCCCATGTTGCTTTTTGCAGCAGTCAGTCATGTAACTGGCAGCTGGTGATAGCACTGTTTGTATCTATATGAGAAGTTTAACCTGCCCTCAGACTCCAAAAAAGCACCTTGACATGCTTGGCACCCACATGTGAAAATATCTAGTGTTCTTAAAGCTTGGGTTCAGGCTGGCCCCCAGGAACATTTTGCTCATGGCAAGACTGCTGGCATCCTCAGTCAGGCCATGTAGGGCTAAAAAGTAATCAGGAGTCGAGTCTTGTACAAAAGCATCGCTCAGCCATGCTGTGTCCATGCCAGTACCAGAAACAAGCATACGCAGATTGGCTATATCCCTGAATCCAGTTGCTTAAAACATGTATTAACTCCACTGTATTCCCAAGTGATTTTCATGAGGCTACTATTTCTCTTCTGCCTGCCCATCACTAACATCACATCTGCAGGGACCTCCACACTTGCCTGCTCAGCGAGGAACTGCAAAGAGTAAAAATGTCATCTCCCAGACTGACAGAGCGCAGCTCATTTTCCCTGCACATTGCCGTCATGTAAGACAGACCCCTATTTTCCTGTGGATCTAGAGGACTGATCGTTAGCTTTGCTAGTCTGTGTGCAAAATGAAGGTCTCAGACCAACTCTGCAGCCTCCTGGCTGTGTCCAGGGTTATCCCTGGAGTGACCAAGCTGTTTGCTGCAGTTCTGAGTTCACTGCACTTCATTGCAGTTTGGCTGAGGCAATATTCAGCTGCATCCAGGAAAAAAATTGCTTTCCAAACACTGGGTCACTCAGTTCAGAGGTGTTCTGCCTGGCCACTGCACCCACACACTGCCTGCCCCCTTGTACCTGCTCGGTACAGTAGTCAGCGTGTAATCCTCCTGTCTCCTCCATCGCCCAGCTGCTTCCACCATTGTACACTGGATGTCAATATTTAACAAAACCTGGAATACTCCAAGATTTTTCTTGGCATCTGCTGGCCCAGCCTGTGTAGCAGGGGAGTGGAGCTGCTCTGCTGGGATGGAGATGTACGGTGCAGCAGCCTGGTTAAGGGCTGGCTTTGCAGCCCCCTTTCCCTGCAGGTCACCCCATTTCCCACTGACACTTGCAGACTCAGAAATAACCACAGGGCTTTACCCTGAACATTCACCTCAGGGATGGGGCCAAACACAGCTCCAGCAGAGCAGGCAAGTGATGGCAGGGAGTGCCTACTGCTGTTATAAGGAAATGCTTCGTCACCTTCATCTAGTCTCACAAACACTGTCCCTTATCACAGCAAATCCTTTATAGAGCATTGTAACTAAACACAGTGCCTTAAAACCCCACTAGGAACACGACGCTGCCCTGAAGATCCAACAGTCTTGTCACCCACTTTGGTAGTTAGTGCATTAATATAAAACCAGCTGATGAGTGGTTGCTGTGCTGACAGCAAACACATCTCAGGGACTTCCAGGTAGGACCTGGCCAACACTGGCTGGGGACACTAGAAAAGGGTGTGCTGGTGCTTGGCTGTGCGATGTGAACGTCCCTCATGCATCAACCATCACTCAAGGAGAGGAGGGGCAGAAGGCTCCAGGTCGCTTTGCCAGCAGCATCCAAGGAGCCTCCTCTGTCTGGAGTGGGGTGGAAAGGACCGGGGCGCAGAGGGACCGGTGTGAGTTGGGGTCATGGAGTTTCATGCAGAAAGAGCTGGAGCTCAGCAAGGAGAGAGGAGGCCAGCAGTGCTGAGTGCTGAGTGCCCGGTCTCTTTCCTGTGTGGACCAGGAGAAATGAGGAGCTGTTCTGTGCTGTGGCGATAATATGGGGCTCTTTACTCCTCATTTACCGGTGGTATCAAAGCACTCTATCTACTTGGGAAGGTCAGAGACTTCACCAACCATCTTCAAGTACCCAACTGACAAGGCACCTAGACGGACATTGGCCAGCAATTTAATTCTCTAACACTGAGGGGTAGGAACACCCTCGTGGGTTAAGAAAACAGTATTGCCAAGAACAATAAGTTTATGTATACACAGGTGGAGAAACTGAGGCACAAGAAAAACAGCAACAACTGTCAGCAGTACCTGCACAGAGAAGCAAACTGTAGTGCAGATGCCCAAAATCCTCTCTGCCACTTGCAACTTTGCTTCTGCTGGCTGTGCCTGGTGAGGAGGAAGGCTGGACTTGTTCTGCAGCCCAAGCCCTTTGCACTACTTCCCCAAACGGCAAGCTGAGAGAGAGCAAAACTCGCAACATTCATCAAAACTGCCCGTTTAAATACATGGGAGAGGTTGCGATTGCTATCTGGGCACGCTCGTCAGGCATCTCAAGACAGATACCGCGGGAGACTTCCTGGTGAATTGCAGCATCGCAGAGGAGTCTGCAGCTACTTGTACCCAGCCATCATCGGAGCAAAGAACGCTCCGATTCCTGGCTGGTATCTGAGCTGATAATTGCTCAGAAAAATTAAGGGTTGGGTAATTCCTCCTGAAATTAATTACCTCGCTAAGATGCCGCAGGGCAGTTAGCACAAGAAGGTTTGAAGCAGATGATATAGCCATTCCCCTCTTCAGGATTAAAACCAGGAAACTGGTCGCAAAAGTCCACTTTTGTCACAAAGGGCTTTTAGCTTTCTGGATTTCTCTTCTCTGGAAAATTTTTGGGCTTTTTGGGTGTTCCTGAAACAGCTGTGAGGGTCCTGAGGAGCTGCAAGCATTTATGGACACTCCTACTGTCTGCCTCATCTGACATTGACAATTCAGTTCTCTCCAGCAGCTCGCTTTGCTCATTTTAACACTTTTTATTAAGCAGCCACTACTCCTTGCAAAATGTTTATAAACAGAGGCAGTAAATTAGAAGAGGCTCAGAACATTCACAGTGATCTTCAGTCTCCAATTAATTTTAAGGCAGTCCTTCGTTCCCTCACATGGTCTGCTTTCAGTTACCTCCTCTCTCTCAGACTGTGCAGCTGACTTTGGGCAAAATCCTGTATTTCCCCTGCATCTGCCTTGCCTTTTGTAAAAATTTCTCATCCTTCCTTTTTGTGTCTTGGCTCCGCAGAGAAAGATTTCTCTGAGGAAATGGATGCTTTGCCTGTGCATGTGGGCTACCTCTTTCCTTCACCTTCTTTATATAAAGAATATTCTTTTTCAGTAGAGGAACTGTAAACCCATTGATTCACAAAGGAGTGGAGCTGGCACTCCCTGCCCAAGGCAAATCAACTATATTTGTGTCTCTGTCCCTTTTAAATACTCCCAACGAAGAAGTTTTCACCACCGGCGCAGGCAAAATATTCCAATATGCCACTTCTTCACCCATGGAAATTTTCCCTTAGTTTTATCTTTATTACCAGCCCAAATTACTTAGTCTTTCCACACAGTTCACGTCTTCCAGACATACGTTTGTAGCTCCTTGTGGATGATCTCCAACTGGTCCACAGCTCTCCTGAAGTGTCATGGCCTCATGGGCACAGGACCCCTCCTGAGACCTTGCCAGGGTCCTGCAGGGCTCTGCACATCCTTTCAGCTCTATTTCCATTTGTGACGGTATGAGTAGGACATTCACCTTTACCATAGCTGTCTGACACTAAGTTTGTGATCTACTGCAGCCTCCAGAGCCTTTTCAATATTACTGAAGCTGTTTACTCCAGAGTATGAGTAGGATTCCCACCTAGACATCCATTTGTGAGCTGTAACTCTGACTCAGTCATTCTTTGGGTCCCTCCAGTTACCTGGGAGATAAAGGCATCTCAAGAGGACAGGTAATGTCATCCAGGAGAGGTGTCTAAAGGCAAATCTCCCTCTGGAGGCACTTTCCCCTGTAGAACATGATTCAGGGTGGGTTTTGTTGCTGGTGGTTGGTTGGGTCGGGGGTTTTTTTCCCAAAGCATTTCTTGAGCGTTTTGAATTTTGATTTAATCTTCCAACACATTTTCAATCCCCTCCCAACTTCATGTCATCTTCAGGTTTGCATGTTGTCTTCCTTTCCTGAGGACGTTTATGAAAATGCAGAAATGAGCCCTGGCAACCACTGCTTGGTAAATCCTGTCATTTTGATAGTCAGCCTTTGGTATGTTATGACAGCAAAATGGTCTGCTAGTGCAAAGCTATATCACGTTTCCCTGACTTGCTTATAAGGATGTGCTGTAAGACAGTGTGGAATCCTCACTAAAGACAAGACATAACATCTTATAACCACGCGATAGACAATCTCACCTGAAGCTCTCTAGCCGGTGTGTTGAGTCTCTGCAGCATATGGTTCGGGTTTCTCCTGTGCTCAGCAATGGAGAAAATCCACAGAAAATACTGTTCCCATAAAGTTTCAAATCATCTGTAGCCTCCCTAGGCAATATCACAGTAAGAAACAGCCTCCTCACACAAACTTTCTTTAAGGAAGCTCCCTGTGACATTCCCTATCCCTCCTTCTCCCTCTCCCTTCACTCACAGAGTGGAGGACGTATCTGAAAGCAGTCGGCTCCTGGACTCTGAGGGAAAGCCCACACAGTCAGCAGAAGAGTGGGCAAAGTGGGTTTGGCTGATGTTTGGATGTTTCCTATAGGGTGTGGAACTGGGGTCAGTTTGGACCCCAGCTGGGAACTTTGGGGGGAATCTCAAGGATTGCGTGCTTCAAAGAGAGCAGGTGAGAGACATGGAGAACGTCAGAGGAACCTGTCACCTGCCTGTGTATGTGTGAGCACCTCCTCTTCCTCAGCGCTTTTGAATGAAGAGTCTCTTTTGTATTTCAGGAAAAATTAGGAATTCGTAAGCCTAAGAAAATAATGCTTGTGGTCAAATACTGAGCTCACTAAGAACAGACGCCAGCTCTAATTGCTGTGATTCATTACAGGTACCTGGTCCTTTCTTCAGCAAACTTCAGTTTCCTCTGGTCCCCTCGCATCCTGACTTAGGGATGCACTTCAGAGAGAGCAGGAAATCTAACACCACCAAATAAACACAGCAGGGGAAAGAACACCAGCTCTTCTCCTGGGCTGTCCTTGTTTTTCTTGCTCCTGTTTTTGGCTTAACCCAGGGTTAATCACCAACGGTTCCGAATTCCGCCCGTGAAGAGGGGAAAGGGAAATGAGCAGGAGGGCTTTGATTCAGCACCAGGGCACTGCATGCTGCCTTGAACCCCTTGCTGCTTCATTAGTTGCTTTTCCATGTTGGGACATGGAGGCTGCATGAGAGACACAAGAGCTGCCAAGGCCAAGAACCAGTGCCCTTACTCGGAGCACACAAATGCATTTTGCATTGTTCTGATTTCCCCTCATATGAATAATAGAGGCTGTTTGACAGCACGAGGACTAAAACTATTTTCTGCCATAGCTAAATCTCCATTTAAACCCTTAAATCCATTTAACCCTTCTCTGTCCATCTAACTATACGGAGCATATAGGTAGAGCAGAGGTGATGGACATGGGATCAGCTCCTAAGGCAGAGCTTAGATGGCTGAGAGCACATTGTGGGCATCTGTGGTGTTGCATGCCATCTGGGAAACTGAAAAGGACAGCATGTAGAGTCAGGTGGCTGAGCACAGCCCCAGGAATATAGATTAGTTTTTTCACTATTCTACTCTGGACTTATTTTTTAGACTAGAAGAGGTTTCCTTGAAGAATGATCTGTTGATATAAGAAAGTTTTTAACCTCTCCATTACAAAAAGGTCCACTTCAATGTAAAAATGAAAGTACTAGCACCAAAGTTGAATGTTTGCCATGTGTCTACTCAACATTAAGCAGAGGAGAAAAGCACAGAACGTGAGCAAACACTGTTCCTAATAATGCAGAACCCTATAAGGAATCTTGGAAATGGAAAAGTAACATTCTCAAAAGTGAATGAGTGATAAAGGCACCAGAAAATAAATGAAGGAAAAAATAAATGAAGATCGAAGAAGATGGAGGTGCAGAGCAAAACTAGTGCAGACTGGAGGCAATTCAAACTGAAGAACAGGCATTTTCTGCAGTGGAGAGGGCATGGCCTGTCCAACAGGAGGGACAAAGGGCCAGGTTTTGAGTGGATTTAGGTGCCCAAGCTGCCATTACAATTGTCAATCAACACTATCTGAGGATAGTGTTGACTATCAACACTAACTGAGGAGTTAGAGTTAGATGCCTAAGTACCTTTTTGACTTGGTTTCACAGTAGGTCACGTTTTCATGCGTGAACTAGAAAGGGACTGGGTTGCAAGAAAAAAGAATCCTGTTAAAAACATGCTGGGTGGTGGTTTGTGAAGAGGTTCACTGTGCCATTCCTTCAGCTCAGGATGCTGCTCATTAATCGGTATGTCCTGCCGAGCAGTCCTTAGGCCATGCAGGAGCATGTTGTGGCTATTCTACAACCCTGATGTTTTCATGAAACTTGTACTTCAAAGCTCTTGGCTGTCTGGGCTGAAATCAATGGAACTGCCTAGGGTATTCAGATAGGTAGCTCCAACTAATCCAATAAGACCTGGATGTCTGATTGGTTTTCTCAGGTTTAAATATCAGCTTTTGCATATCAAGGAATCTTCTTACCCATCACAGAAAATGGAGCACCTCTTGCTAGGACTTAAGACAGCAACAGCAAGGATGCTGCACCCTCTGAATAAGCTGGAGGATTCAGGGAAGAAGACTAACTGCTGTCAACAAAAACTGGAGTCCATCACAAGAACCTGGTTGTCCATTTTGTTCCAGAGAAACAGCTCTCCCGCCAGCATGGGGCCCCTGGTACCACGTTGTGGCTCAGACCCAGTATTGTCTTGCAAGGAGATCATCAGCATTTGAAGCCTGAGCCAACCTCCCTGCAGAAGGCCTGGTTATTTTCTCTGAGCATCCTTCCAGGCTCTTGCTTGGCCCCAACCTGCTGATTCTTGGAGGACCAAAGCAGGATGAACCCTAGCTGCTATGGCTGCTCTCCCTCATGCTGGCTCTCAAACAGCGCATACAACATGGACCTACAAAGTTTCTGCCCTGGTTTCGGTGTGGAGCTGCACAGAGAGGTTTGATGGTACAGGGCAGAGATTCTGCCGTGCTCCCAAGCTCACCCTCTTTGCTCTGACATCTCTGGCTGCAGCAGAGTGGGCTTTGCATGTGGTGAAGACTAGAAGGGACTAATTAGTTTCATTGGTGTAATATGGACCATTCAACCAGAACTGAGAGATTTTCATTTTCACAATGCCGGGCTGCCTTCTCTGGTATGGAGTCACTGAACCTGCCCCTGCTGTCCTGATGGTGTTGCCATGCACCTCCTTTCATCAACGTGGGATGAGGGAGAAAACACCTCAGGCGCTGGAGTTTCCTCTGCAGTCTCTCCAGGACTCCTCCCTGGCATCCCTCCCAGCCACACAGCCTTACCTGCGCCATGCAGTGAGAATGTCCTAAAGATGGGCTCAAATAGGAAACCTGGCTCGTCAGACACCTTGCATCTTCCTACAGTTCTTCTCTCCCATCTCCACTGGTGCCCAAGCTTTGTGAAGAGGGCAGGCATGCTCCATGGCTGTCCAGGCTGTACGAGCCAGTGGCAGTGACACCAGCACAGCTGGCCCCCATGACAGATCACCCCATCTTTCAGCCGTTTCAAATAATTTTGGGGTGGAATAATCCTTCTCTAATAAGAAAAGGCCCCAGAAATCAGAGAGGTTCCTATGGTTGTGGAGAGTCAAGTGTTTTCCTTCTTCTACCACCTTTGTGACTTCAAGTAACTCAATTTTGATCACTGCAGGGCAATTTTGTTCTAAGATTCAGGATTTTGATCTAAGATTAGGTGCCTAATGCCTGGGAGATGGGAGCCTTTGGGTACGAGCAGCAAGTCAGGGTTAACAAAGAGGTGCACTGCGGTGCATTCATTGAAAAAAAGGGAGTTGCTGAGATGGAAGAGGTGACAAGAGCATATTAAATCCTATGTACACAGTATTCACAAGGCAAATACAAATATGGTCACTGAAGTGCCATATCTCCCTCCTCAAGTTCCTGTTCTTACCTCTGCTAACTCATAGTCTATCAGACAAATGTCATTCACCCTGAGAAATAATGTTTTCAGGAAGGAGAGAAACATTATTTTTGATAAAAAGCATTCACCGAGTTAGGTTGCTCTGGGCTTTGGAAGTCGGCCCTGGAGAAGGCTTGCAGGATGAAGTGCAGAAAAAGAATGGGGGATAAATGCATTTTATCACCTAGGAATTACATACTAAATAGATATATTGCCACCTTTCCCTCCCTTGCACCCTGCCCTTTTCTCTCTTTTTACAGGATTTACACCTTCCCACAGCTTTAACAACTCCCAAAAGTGGCCAGTTTCGCTAAACAGCTCGAACTCCAGGTATTTCCCTACCTTTCTACAGAATTTCTTTAGAACATTCAGACCAACATCCCAGGTAGGCAGGTGTGCACTATAATCCATTGATCTAGACGGCAAGGCTGAGTGTTTTGCTATGCAGAGTCCAGGAGCTGTGCAATTACCTAGCATGCCATGTGGCCATCCTCTCTCTCCCTTTTGCACTTTTGAGAAGTGTTTCTTACAGAAAGTAGGTAGCCCTGGGTGGGGGTAACCCCTGGGAGCTGTGACAGCTCAGTGAATCACCCTGTAGGAGGTACTACACCTTGCTGTGGTAATTGCGTTTGTGCAAGAACTATCCCAACCCTGAAGAACGGAAGGATATTTAAAGCCAACGGCGATAGCCTGCTTCATGCCTCGCAACATGCCCTGTTGTTATAGATGAATATATAAACCTGGAATGTTTCAAGATGACACCCAGAAAAGATGAGAGTGGTTGGAAATTCCCTGCCTGCACACACGCTCCGCTGAGAAAGGCTGGTGTGCAGATGTTCCCAAGCCACCAGTGGAGATGGTGCCTGCAGAGAGCGACATTGGGGCCAGATGACGTCTGAGGGAGAGCGCTTCGGCTCGCTTCTCTCTTTTTACCCCAAAACAGCAGTTTGAAAGAGGGAAATTGCATAAGGCCATCAGAGATGGTGCTTTGTGCCAGGATCACTGTGGACACAAGAGGTTTGACTGGGATGAAGTCTTGCTAGGTTCATGCAAGCTGCAGTTATATGAGGGAGGTTCTGCGGTCATAAGGGAGAGCGGCACGGAGCAGCCTCACAGACAGGAATGGGAGAGGTTTTGCTGCTGTAACTAGCTGTGTGTCAGCTCCCACAAGCTGGCCAGGACTGTGTGGGAGACCACCAAGGGAAGCTGTGGTGCTGCAGGGCGAGATGCTGAATTCCGGCGTGTTGGTCTGTGAGTCAGAACTAAGTCAATGTATTTTAGGTCTGGAAAGACTGTGATGGGCTACAGTCTCTGAAGATCACCAGCTATATTTTTTGTATAAGGGTACCGAAATAACGTTATCCTGAATTCCAGCAGACGTTACTACATCTGTCTGACAGTTCTGCCCCAAGGCTCCACTGGGAGCCAGGGCCAGGCTGCACTTTTGAAATGACAGCATGAAGCAGCGGAGCAGGAAAAGATGTTCTGCCTTTTGATATCAGCGGGGGATCTGGCTCCAAACTTATTTGCCTTTTCCTGAACTGCGTAGATTATCTGTGCCCTGCTCAGTAACAGCTGTATTCTGGCCCAGAAGCCATCTCAATCCAGAATGAGATAAATCAGTGACTTATGCATCTGAAACCTTGTCTAGAAACATTTTATTGCCATTATTGGCTAGCTGTTGGAATGATTTGGGCTCCCTCATCGTCTTTGCTGGGTGTCATGTTGTTTGTTGTGATCATTCAGGGGAATGTCCTGTCACCAAGGTTGAACTGCATCTTCTGAGTTAGTTGAGATATAGGTACCTGTGTAGCTTAGGTAGGGTTTGCAGCCAGGGCTACTCCCGCTCCAGCTGTATGAAGCCTTGCTAATACACCTATGGGACCTCCTGTAGCCACGGTATCACCAGGTCTCACTCACAGCTTTCGATGTCAGCCAGCTGGAGGAGGCAATTCAAGTAATATCACGGATCAGCAGGGACTTGAGGTCTAAGGGGGCTGAAGACATTGACAAAGATACTGCAGAAGAGATCAGTTACTGGAAGAAACCGAAGGATCCCCCCTGTGATATTGACTCTTTTCATCACTTGTCTTGTTCAGGGCACTGGGAGTAGAGTCTGGGCCCTTTTTTTTCCTGGAAGCTCTATTTCTCATGGCAGTTTGGAAAAGCAGCAAATTAACTGCATTGTGTGCTGAAGGGGAGTGAACTGCGCTCAGTAGAGAAACGGCTTAATTAGGCTGCCCTTGGCAGAGGCAGGTAATTATAATTAACAGTTGTCTTTTAAGGGTGGGAGAATTGGAGGGCCAGTCTAGGACTTGAGTTCACTGCACACACGAGAGTAAAGAGACTTTGTACAGGATAAGGGAAAAATCAATGGAGGCAGATGCTTTCATGTCTGGGAACCAGGCAGATGGGGAAGGAGACATTGGGTTCTTCTACAGATCCCAGCACGGGAAATGAAAAGGCAAAGCATCTTTTAGGAAAGGGTTATGCTTCTTCCCAGGCAGGCAGAAGGAGCCCCAGATTGAGCAAGAGCTCAGCCGTGTGCCAGCCAGCACAGGGCACCCCGGACCTGGCCTGCAGATGATGGTGTAACTGCTGATTTCTCAGAGCTGCAGTAGATATGAGGAGATGACACCTTAACAAACCCTCCAATGGGCTGTTCTTTAAACTACCAAGGAGCAGCACTTGCCTTCACTGCGACTTGCTCTCCTATTGTTTGTTCTAAAGTTTTAGTGTGTGGGAAACTTATTTGAAACCTTTCCCCAGCCTGCTCCAGCCATATCTATGTAGGCTGGAAAGACAATGTCAAAAAAAAGGACCGTTACCTGGAAAACCCTAAAAGAAAATAACTTAGACAAAATAATTGTAAGAAAAGGCTCACAGAAAATTTTGTTGAAAGAATTGAGCTTGAGATCTGGTGGGAAAAAACCTGTGTGCGATGATATGGGAAAGACATGATCATGATAGCGCTGTCCAGGGATTCAGCTGTGGTTGTATTGGAACCCACAGCCCTTTCGAATGTTTTGAGTTGATGTTCCTCTAGTTTTCTTTAACAACCTGGAAGTCCTGCCCCAGGAACATGTTAACTCTCCATCCAGCATTGCAGGGCTGAGGTCTCTGCTCTGCTCAGGGTGAAGGATGAGAGTAGAAGAAACGCAGGGCAGTGCTATGAGCAACAGTTTAGGAATCACAGATGTTTGCTGAGTGAAGGTAGGTGGGTTGTGAGGAGCCTCAAATGAATTGTCCTTCATTTCTCTTCGGTTCCCACAATAGACAGTTATGACTTAGAGTGACCATTCCAGTGGAGCTTTGTCAGAAACAGCTCAAGGGACAACAAGAGTTGAGAGATTTCATTTCTGTGCAATTCAAGGGTGAAAACAAAATCATTCTTGTGAACTGAACTTCAGACCTTTGCATATCTTGGACAATGGAGAGGTTGTCAATTAAAAACTCCTTCCACTGTGGACCTCTTACTGCCAAACTATTCTGTGTTCAGAGCTTTCCAGATTTTATCACAAGCCCCTTGAATGGACTTGGTGGTCCCTATTTTGGAAGTTAAGGGTGGGAAAACTAAGAAATGTGATTAAAGATTGAAGTGGGGGCAACAACACCACACTCAAGACATAATTTTGAAAATGTCAGCATTGTTGTCCAGAGAAGAGTATTCAGATTTGTTTGTCACACTGCCATAAAAATAGGATGGAGGGAGAAATAAACAGAGGAGGAAGACAGAAATGGGCAAAGTAGGACTGCAGAAAGGTTAATGGTTTTGATAGTACGAGAGTGGAAGTAACTAGAGGTTATTTAGAGGATTAGAGAGAAAATAAAGTTTTCTTATGAAGTGTGATGAGAAATCAAATATTTTAATTCTGTCAAGCTTCTGTTGCATTGGAGATGGATTAATATGTTGACCTCTGCCATTAAGATCCCACAACTTCTAAGGCGATGGGTACCAGCATAGCAGAACATGCCCTGGGGCCAAGTTGTGCACTGATTTTTATGGAGCGTACCCTGGCAGAGGCACTGAAGTCGCTATCAATGGCATGGAGAGTGCTCAGGGGTGACAGTGAGGAGGAGCAGTGGGATTGCTGTCAGACACCTAGTGAAACCAGTCCAGCAGGAAGAAGAGGTGGAGGAGATGGATGTGAGAGGTTTAGAGAAAGATGGCATACTAGAGAGATCAGTTCCTTCAGCAGCAGTTCACTGAATCACTGACTGTGGCCCATTTTAAAGGGCTGGACAACCGTAGAGCTGCAGCCTGTGAAATATCTGCAGATAAAAGAGCTGAGATAATGGCAAAGGTGACTACCCGAGGGAATGTCACTTTCTGCTCTGGGGAAGAGCTTGTCAGTGCAGGATTAGGGCAGAAAGATCCCTTTCCATGGCACCATTGACCGCTGCCCATTAAGTTCGTGGCATCTTGCTGTGGCCCTGGCCAGTGCCAGAAATAAGGTGCTGGACCAGACAGACTAACGAGCAATCTTTAGCTCAAAGATGCAACCTGAAGTATGGCACCTGAAGAAAACAGGCAGCTTGCCTCCAAGACAGACGCACACAGACAGTGCTTTAATGAGCAGATGTTAGAAATCCACCCGAGGTACCTCGTGAGGATACGCTGTCAGCTTGCGAGGCTGGAGAAGGTTAAATGAAGCTGTAAAATGAGGTCAGGCTTGATAGACACCGCTGCCAGGCAAACTCATGTGGAAGGGGAGAACAAGGAGACCTCCTGCTTTCTTGTTCCAACCTGCGGGGACCTAAATATAGACAGCTCTGACAAGCCAAGCCTGCCGCCACTCCCTGCTCTGTCAGCTGTACTTCGCAACCCCCACCGCATCCTCCCAGCATTCAAGGAGGGCAACTTGCAGGGCAGGTGCTGGGAATCGCTCGCATTCACTTTTCAGCGTTTGGAGCTACACATCCTGGACCTACCTCTGCTCCTCAGCGCAATTTCCCAGCAGCAGGATTAGTGTGATGCTGCAGTGGGAGGCAGGATGCCCCTGAAACAGGGATAGTAACCCTTTGAAGGGGACAGCTCTTCCTACACTGGCTAAAATGCTTTTTTTTTTTTTAATATCAACCTGTTCTAGCAGTGTGGCTCTTGGTAAAACCAGCAGCAAATTCACTGCAAAATGTTGCGTGCATTTTCTGTAGGGTCTGCAGGAGCCTACAAGCCCCTGTACCCTTCAACGTTGCGGAGCTGTAACACACACTGTGCTGGAAGGCGCACAGATTAAAGTGCGCTTTGGGAAGACACTGTTATCCTTTACATGCTGTCTGCAGTTCAAACCCTGAATCCTTACAAAGACAGGAATCTCTCTTTCCAGCCATATGGGTTTTTTCTGTGGTTTGTAGAAGCAAATAAAATCATGATGTCTGCAGATACCAGGTTGTGTATGAGTAGACCCTGTGATGTCCACAGTGCATGCATGCACATTTATTTAGCCCATCTGCAAACCTGTAGCAGGCTTCACAGCTAACAGCATGGATATCAGAAGGGTTATGAACCAACTTGGTCTGTGATAATGCATTTTAAAGGTTGGGGACCCCTGAGAAGCACTGAGTGTTTCTTGGTTTGGTGGCATTACAAATGTTGGTTGCAGTCGCCTCTCCTACTGTTCTTCATATGCAGTATGTGAGGAGTGAGCCTAATCCTGATACTGTTCTTGGGGTAAAAAGGCAAAGCAAAGAAGCTGTTTGCTTGACACGATGAGTCTGAAAGTTTACTAGGTACATTTGCTATTTTAGCTGCTCTGTCTGGCTCTGTCAGCCGTTGGTACTAGGGACTCCCTGATTCTCATGTGTCACTTTAATGGGAGCTCGATGCCAAGCAGAGAAGAACATTCCATTTTGCTCCTGACCAATCGTTCAGGTGTAAGCTGAATGGAGAAGGAGCAGCTCTGCAGAGCTGGAGGTTGTCTCCCCTAACTTTAGATGTCTACACTATAGACATCTGTGTCTGCATCAGCCATTGCACTCAGAGAATAGAAATTGGCTCTTTCAAGCCTCGATCCACCTGACATATTTTAGGTCTCTGCTGTATGATGTGTCATGCCCTCAGTGCCATTTCTCTCCGTTGACAGCATAGGGACTTGAGACATAACTCAACCGAATCTCATGCTATAGCACAGATATCCTCAAGTCTCCATGACGTTATTCTACATTTCCACTTGGAAATACCCAGAAGATATAGGTGACTTGTCCCAGCCATCCTTGAGAAGATTATTCAGGTCTCATTTCACTGCTTCCTGATACACCAGAGGAATGCAGAGTAGAGGCTGCCTGACAAGAACATCCCCTAGGTAAGGATGATCTGATGTATCTGATTATATCTCTTAAGCTCATTACCCTTGGGGAGCATGATGGCATGCTGCAAAGGCAGCTCTTCTCATAGCTTCCTTTCTTTGGATTCAGTGGATGCTTCTGTCAAATTGCCAAATTAACCCCTACTTCTTTTACAGCTACAGCTGCTCCATAGCTCTTGAACTCTGCCCCTGAAAAAGCCTTTCAGCCACTCAACTCCGTCACACCCAGTCTCCATCAGCTGATTTTTTCAATAACTGAACCTTCTGGCCAGTTGCATTATTTTATTATTATATATTATCTGAAACTCACCATTTGTCTGAAATTGGATCAAACTTCTGCTCTACTTTAGCTCTGCCTGAAGATCTGCAGCTCTGCATAGTCTAGGTGGTTCCTCTGAAAGCTGCTTCCCTGCAAGGACATTACGGCACGGAGACCTGCTTTTGCCCATACTTACTGTGAGCCACCACAAGCACTGATTCTCTTCAGCCACCACGCAGGCAAACTAGAGGCACCACCAAAGATCCCCAAATCACTGCTTACGGTGGACACATGTGGCTTGAAGATTTGGCCAACCACTTCAGCTGGCCCACAGGAGGGTATCAAGTCTGGATCTAGTTCCCCTTCATTACCATGACTGCAAGTCCCTGGCTCAGCTAATTCTAACCTTTCTGAACTTTCCGAACTTTCCGCATTTCCTAATGACTTTGGGGTTAAAATTTACCTTCCCCCATCACCTACATACCTAAGCTTTACCTTCAGAAATGACATCAATACTTAGGAACCCAGGACTACCAGAACCAGTAGGACTTATCACATTCCAGTCTCTGAACAAATTACAGCACACCAGGGGATGATAGTAGCTGCCTGTGGATATTCTCCTCGTCCGTGGCAAACGCAAGGACTACACCTTCTTTCATGGTGGCTTAAGCTGAGTCACATTGCCTCAGATTTGCTGTGGGCTAAGAGCATACATGAACACTTTTCACAGCTCAGTGCATGCACCGCGCCTTGTTAAGCCGTGGTAACTTGATCACACTTGCGCAATCCCCAGGCACCATAAAACCGCTCTTTTCATGCAGCGCAGATGCTCTCTGCCTGCTGCGGGCTGTATGGTGCTGTGCATTAGCCACAGATAAATCACTTTGCCTCATGCTCAATAAGGAAGGAAAAGGAATGAAATGTGTTTTGTATAGTGAACCCAGGCGTTGGAAAGTAACAAATGGAGTCCTGGAGAGAGATGAATGTGGAAGAGTAAAGTCATTTCCACATCTGTACAGAAACTGATTATATTAGGATTCCTGCTGAAGATGAGGTATGCTGTATCTGGAGGAAGAAGGTGGTTGAGAACAGCAGCACTCTTAGTCCAAGGGATGCACTCTTCCAGTCACTGAATCTTCCACCCTGGGCCCGCAAGAGCGCCGTTGGCAGTGCTGTGCATGGCAGCTCCTGTTTCAGCAGTTTCTGCAGAGCAGGGACCTTCTCACTGCTGCTCTGACGCCTTGCGCAATGCAGGAGTCAGGCAGACTCTGGCAGCCCTCTCTTACTGCACCCTCAAGGCACCAGGAAGCCAGTTGCTCTCCCATTGCTGGAATAAGATGGTCTTAGCCCTAGGCCAAATTCTGAGCTTCCTATTCATACTTTACTTGCCCTTACTGGAGCAAGACCTGGCTACCTCCACACAAAAAAAGGAGAAAACCACCCCTGTCATATCCCTACCCCAGCACGGCCAACCTGAAGGACCCACAAGTCAGAGACTGTGTTGATAGTTGAGGCCCCATCCCTGGAAACATTCCAGGTCAGGTTGGACGGGGCTCTGAGCAACCTGATCTGGTTAAAGATGTCCCTGCTCACTGCAGGGGGGTTGGACTGGATGGCCTCTGAAGGTCCCTTCCAACCCAAAGCATTCTATGATTCTATGATAATAAAGCATAAAGGGTTAAACACAGAGGGTTTGGGGAGGTGGTTTTTGAGCCTTTGTGTGATACTTCAGCTCTTCTCAACTGCTGAAATGTTAAAGAGATTACAAGAGATCCAATGGGGATTTGGAAAGACTGTGTCTCCTAAACCCTTAGACCTTCGTCGGTCAGGGTATGACAGAAAGAAGGTTCAGCATGAGAAGTCTCCTGAGATATGTTCCCCCTACCCTCTGGGCAGGCTGTTCTTGGGGAAAAATTCATATTAAAACACCGGCTGCAGGTAAGGTCCCAGGTGTGCCCAGAAAGGATGTGTGTGCCTGGAAATGTAGTGTGACTTAACTCACGGTCAGGGGCTTGGCCAGCAGGTTGGTGGCTGTTCCCGGAAAGATGCGGCAGAGAAGGAAGCACAGCCAATGTAAGAAAATTTTACTAAGTTTCTTTTCCCAAGGGTGGTGTTGGTTAAAATGTTCTTCAGGTCAAATCTGTTGAATTAACACACTCTGACTCCCCTCAGGGATGCTCGCAGACCGATGTATGAGATGCTGCTGCTCAAACTAAGTTCTGCAGCTGTAAAATTCACATTATCACTGCAACCAATACAGCAGGAGGGAATAACTAAAGCTGCGCTGAAATATCACTGGGAGGGCTCGAACCGTGAGGGAGTGTTGCCAGCTTTCCTGACTGTCCTCAACTTCGTTTGGCTGGTGTTTTACATCTTGTCCTGATGGTATTGAGCTTCTGCTTTTAGGAATCCTGGTCCTGAATTTTACCTTCACACATGTCCTGCTGTCTCTGAAATACAGTTTGCTGTGGAGACCTCCTGATGTACAGAGATACAGGTTGACCAGGACTGATACTGAACTATGTCTCCATCTTTTGATTGGCATCTTTTGAGAAAATGGCTAAACAAATCAGGTCTCACTGGTTTGCCTGTTAGGGGTGTTTCATCTAATTCAGTTAAGAATTAATTTCAGGGGAAATGAGACACAGCTATTCTTGAGTAGAAAGGCCACACAAACATAAAGAAAATGCGAATGGACACAGAGACCCTATGCAGCTGGAGGAACGTATTTGGGGAGTGGAGCCTTAGCAGGGCTCACAACAAAAGGCTGTTGCTTTTATGAAGCAAATCCCTGGTTTTGTAAACTTTGATCTGGGCTAAACGTGCTACTAATCCTTCTTCTCCAGGAGGCCTTGTCATCTTGATGGGGATGGGGGAAGGCCAGTGGAGAGACTTAATGGGTACATACAGATATTGCTGGTTAATACTTTTGGTTTCCCATGAGTCTACTCAGTGTCTCTTCTCCCCTCTCCTTCTCCCTGCCCTGAAGTGTCCTTGTTTGAACACTGGACTTGGTGGGGCAGAGTGTCTCCTGCCAAGTGCACCCAGTGGACATCTAGCTTTCATAGGTCTCTGAGGGGAAGCTCGAGATGGCGTTGTTCTGCTCTGAAGAAGAAACCTCATGAAGTGGATTGAGCTTTGGGCTGTCAGCAACCCCTAGGAGAAGTGTCTGAAGTCAGGAGTTTTCATCTTTCATCCAGATACTGTCCTACAACAGCTTCCAGCAATTGGTGGCACATCTGTACACCCAACCCTCTTCACATTTAGGACGCCTATTGCAGTCACGTTCTTTAGGCACCAGATGTGAGGCAAGTAAAGGAAAAACACCAGCTCTGAGCTCCTTATTGCATAAGGGTTATGGGAGGCCTTGCTGAAGCTGGCTTAGCTGTCTCAAGGTGCAATTTCTACTATTCGATTCTACAAAAGTTAAGAAAAACATCTGCAGATTTTGTAAATCTTTCCTGAGAATGTGGCTACTTGAACAGGTCCCTTGTCCATGATCTGCATCTCTTTCTGGGTTGCTGACACAGGCAACACTTGGTCCAAATATTTCTGCTGGCCCTCTCAAAGATTTTTAATGATGGGATTGAGGTTGTCCTGTTAGGGTTGGGGCAAAATGGATCCTTCCAGGATCCCCATTTTAGGAATCAGATTTTTCCTCTTTACACTGTTTCCCAGCAGGAGATGGAAGGAAAAGGTATCAAGGGGTGGAAGTCACAGTCCTGTTTAGCCTGGCTGCTTTTTAGGATAGAGTCTTCATCCCGGTCTATTCACAAAATTAGTCTTAAGCGCTCTGTAGGATCCCAACACATTTCTTCACCTCAAAGGGGCTCTTCTGTATGATGATTTTCTTATAAATCCCTGCTCTGCACCCAAATTCTGGCACCAGTCTTCACTTCCCCCACACCCTTTTCACCCTGTCACAGCCTGCAAGGAGCAAAGTAATTCAGGGCTAAGCGCCGTGTTCACTTTATGAGGTGTCAGGATAACTGACCTCTGAAAGATGATTCCCAAGGGTGAATTGCTACCGAAAAAAACAAAGGAAAGACATGAAAGCAGCTACTTCCTACTGCACTCCTATGCCTACATGAGTTGCCCCTCAGAAGCAGAGGTCCCACTTCTTCCCAGTTATGTATCAAGGGTTTGGGTGTTGCAAGGAGCTGAAAGCTTCTCTCAGCACCCTTTCCTGTTCAGGGCACAGGCAGAGATGATGTCCTAGATGACAGGCAAGTCTCAGCAGGCAGCATCATGGTGTTTCCCACCCCAAAGTTTCTCAGGCAAATTTATTTATTGGCTAACATCCATTTTGCCCCAGTGAGACGTTTCTTTCTCCTTGAAGGAAATTCATGTAACTAAACCCAGGGCAAGACCTTAGTGAAAAGGAAGGTGATATTTATTTTAAGCAAAAAAATGATTTCACTCGCTCCCGCTCTCAATCCCACTCCCCAACACCAAGACACCTGTCCAAGGGGTCTGGTCAGGGTCACCTGCATGTGGCATAAAGGATGAGGGCTATTGTCTGTCAGGTCTTCAGTGTCTCTTTGATTTTTCTTGATTGATGACAACAAACTGGCTTTGGGTCACGTCTTTTATACTATTTAGGAGCCAACAGTTCTTACTATATAATTTTTGTCTCCAAACCTTGTTCACTTCACCCTCCTTAAATCTTAGGCAGCCTTGTTGTCCTTGGTTTGCATTTCCCTGTTTTGGGTATGTTCATGGCTAATGAGTGTCTTCTGTCGGGATAACAGGCAGAGGAACGTCACACACAATACACTGCATCTTGTTGCCATCCTCCAGTTATCAGCCTGATACCATCCTTCCATCCTTCACCTGGTGACTCAACAGCGCTTTGGTCTTTGTGCAAACGACACATTCCTGAGTGCTTACCAGTCTATTGCTGTTGATCATTCTCTTGTTTATCAATAAATGTAATTCTTCTAACCCTTGGTCCAATGTTTCTTCTGGTGCTTCGTGATAGGTATTTTCATTTATGCTCCGTTCAGAACAATTGAAACTCTTCTGTTACAAATCATGACGTAATCATGAAATCTTGTGGGACTTTTGATACAAATGCAAAATGACAAACCCTACTTTGTGGCTTCCTCCCAGCAGCAGGTGAATGATTTCTTGGTCTCCTTCCTGAAACCCAAAGCTGTACCTCACCGTTTGTCAGCAAGCCTGCAAGAGAGGAAGGTCAGAGAACCTCAGAGCTTCTCATGTGAGCTGGTTTGCCCACTGTGCAGTCACAGAAAATGTGGGGGCTGCAGCATCGCCTTCCTCAAAAAGCAACCTAACCAGCCTCTGCTCAAATGGGACTAAGACTGGAAGAGGGAGGGAAGTTCTCAGTCTGACATGCGTGTCTGCAGAGGGAGGACTCAGGCCCGTGGGGATCGAGGTGCACTTGCAAAGCTGAAAAGTGGGCATTTGTAGGGTACTAGCATGTCCTTCTAGACTATCAGGTCCATTGCTTTAACTATCACTAAATAAATACCTTAGTATCAACAGATAACGTTGGCTGGGCTTGTTCTTGCATCAGAGTGCCCTACTTTGCTTGGCCTGACCTACAGAGCGTGCAGCTTTGGCACACCGATGCCTGCTGGCATAGGAATGTGTTTTACTTTGTCCTTATCTGTCTATCAGATCACTGTAGTTTTGCATAGGCATTAATAAGGGTGCTGTCGGAGGGCCTCACCTTGAGATAACAAGGCATTAAACGGGCTGAGCAGGGATGGAGAGCAAATATTGTGTAGGGTGAACATTTGCAGAGTGCTGGAGCTGGGAGTGATGGTGCTGCTGTGGGCAAACTTTGCCCTAGAGAATCTGAACTTTCCAAGCAGAGCCCAGGACCAACCCTGACTTGCGTGTGTCATTTACCATCAGATCTGGACTTGGTGCAGGCAGAGATCGACAACTGCAGGAGGAACTTCAGGTGCGAGTTCAGAAATTTGATTCTTGAGGCTGCCAGCTGAGCGATCACCACTTTGCGGAGCCCGATGCAAAGTCTGCGTGCGACACGCTGTGCCAAATACTCCTGCGGGGAGACATCGCTATGCAGAGAGCGCCAGGTTTCTGAGTGCTAAACACCTGACATCTCCTTCTGCAAAAATGCCAAGCGCCAGTGAAATTTCTCTTTTGACAGGTGCTGAAGTGTCTGACTGTCTCCCTGTCTTCAGCATACCATGGAGCCAAGCTCGGTTTAGAGCCTGTCTGTAGGTTCAGGTGCTGATTTCTCCCGGCATTCATGTGAAACACAAATAAAGGCATATTACTGAATGCATAATTTCTAAAGTTACTCTAAGGAGGCAGGAAAAGAGGTCTGAAGCTGAATATGTTGATCAAAATACACCTCTGGAAGGTTTGCCTGAGCCCACAGTACTGCAGCGTATCCAGTGCTTTGCTGCAAGGACTGGGGGGAAATTCAGAAGGAAGACGTTAAGAAGCAGATATTGCCTCTGGAGACAGAGACAGTGTGTCTGCTCTGATACTCATCACCAGCTTTTCAATAAGAGCAGGAAATACCCCTCTGTAAGAGCTCTCCAGGGCTTGCCAGCCCAGAAATGTGTGGCAGAGACTTCGGCCACTCTTACAGACTAGCTGAGATACAAGAGCTGTTAAGGAAATTCCTTAATTTTATATGCAAACGTAATAATGTGTTTTATTGTTTTATATTTCTGTAACTTTGTTCCATTATTGCAAATCGATGCTTTAAGGTAAACACATTCTTCAGCCTTTAAATCTCTGCTAGTGATAAAGCTGACACAACCCCACTTTCTGGCAAGCCAGCACTGCACTTCTGAGGGTGTGGTGGTTCTTAAACCTCGTACTGGAGGACTCCTGCAATTACCAGGCTCTCAGCAATTTTCTCATGGAAAGCTGAAGAGCAACAGGGATCCCCCCCCCGTGTTTCTTGGACCACCCTGGAGCTGGTCTGATGGAGGGAGTGACTGGTACCACTGCAAGCCAGGGGCTTGTCAGTGGCTTGTCAGGGGCCAGGAGAGCAGGCTTGGACCCTAGGGTTCCTGCAGCACCTTCTGGCATTTATCTCACTGCTCCTGGCCTGTGGGGGGACACAAAAAGATGCTGACAAAGTCACAGCTTCATCATCTGAGAGTGAAAGGTCTCCTCTTGGAGATTACTTCCTCTCTGTCCCCCCACCCATTATTAGTTGGCTGCATTTTTTTAACATTTTTCCTTAATTTCAAGAAAACTGTATGAGAGCGCACACAGAAGGTGCTCTGTGGGTCTGGAAATAATTGTATGTTCCCACACTCACGAAGATGGTGCCATCTCTTCTCCAGCTCAGGACTAGCTGCAGTTAAAAGTAGCAATTAAAATATGTAAGAATGTGAGAAAACAGTTCTGCAGATTTGATGCTCCATCATTTCAGTGGGATTTGGAGCTGGCTTCTTCATAGAGGTGCAGTACGAAGTTTGTCTGAGGAGAAAAAAAGGGAAGATAGACCACAGGAACGTGTTTCATTCACAGTGGAGATCAAGAATCTGATCTGTCCAGGGTAGCATATGAGGATAAATCCCCAGAGTTGATAATTCTTTGGAGATGTCCCAGCTGTTTACCATCACCCATCTACTAGCATGGGGAAAACAGGCCATGTCTCGAAAGCAAAGGGTTTGGTCCTCAGCATGTGGGAATGGAAATTACTTCTGCTGGCTTCAGGTTTCTGCTGAGGCCGTGACCTCCAGCCGTTAGCTTGCAAACGTTTGATGAGCTGATGGCTGCTGAGCAGCTCAGTCTCTGCGAATGACCTGGCATGTAGCCTACGGCAGGATCGCAGCTTGGGTAAGGGTGCAAACACCTTGAGAGTCCAAATACCTTGGGCTGACCCAGCTGGTCCCTTTCATGGGTGAGCTGCAGTAACCAAAACTCCACACCGACCACAGTGTCAGTTTGCATTAGATACCCACAAAAGTCATTTTATCAGGGACCTCAGGGTGATATAACGCCCCTGTACTGTACCAGGTCAGGAAAGTTTTTAGATTAATTTTAAGTATCCAAAATACACCATGCAACTGTCCCCTGTCTCATTGGCTGTATTCTTGTCATGACTCGGAGCAAGACGTCTACAGTAACACATTGAATATTTATGTTAAAATGCTGGTTATGTAGTATCACAAGTGAACAAGAAAGGCTATGGAAGAGATAAGATTTGATTAATTAGTGTGTGCAAATCATATCACTTATGAGATACAAAATAACAGCTTAGGCTCAGAAGCTCTATTACTGCTATCACCAAGAAGAGCCTGGCCTCCGCAAGGCTAAAACTCACCCGTGTTGCAGCACCAAGTTTTTAATGAGGACTGGGAGCAGATTGCAGTCGTAGTTAAGGGCAGGAGGAGCTCTGTCGCTGAGAGGAGCTCCTCTTTCCTTGTCACATCACTAGTGTGAAACTCTCTCACACGAGACGAGCAGATATACCTAATTTGTTATCTGCAGATTGAGTTAATTTGCTGTCTGCACTTTTGGAAAGTCCCAACTTATTTTCTCTTCTGACACGTCTGACATTTTTCCTGTTATTCTGTTTCCTGTTTGTTTTTCTTAGCCTAATTTAAGTCAGGATGTAGCCTATGCTATTGGCAGATGTAACACTTCTATTATTATGAGCATCTGTCCTATATATTTAATTTACATTTGTCCTATGTATTTAATTTACATTTAACCTACCCTACTTTAAGGCTTAAAGTGTAAAGGTCACAGCCATTACCTACAGCAAGGCAATTTATAGGTGGTGTGAACAATTATGCCTCAGGCTGCTATCAGAGTACAGGTACGGTCCTGTTGTGTACCTCTGGCCGTGCAACAGAGAAAATAGCACTGCTCAGTGAGAGGTTGAGAGGGTCAGATACACTCCCCAGCACCACTGCTGGGCCGAGTGGAAGCATCGCAGTAGCAGAATGAAATCTAATCTCTTTACCGTTAAATATAATTCAGGTTTTAAAATACGTTTCTGATGCTGGGTGAGTTTGCATGAGGGTAAATAAGGAGTATTTAAGGGGCAATAATTTGGTGTGGATTGTGCAAGGAAGGTCTTATGATCAGTAATGGCAAATGTGTGGTTTGCTAAAGGATGGACGCTTTCTAAAGGGTGCTACAGCTGCTGGTGGGGCCATGGCCATTCCAGAGCTGGGGGCAAGAGTAAGTCTGGTCTTGCTGGGTGTGAGTCTCCATACCTGCATGTCATGACTCTTCCCATGCTCTGCTACCTCACCTGAGCACAGAGGTGAGGGCAGCACGTGTGCCACAGCATTGACACACCATTACCCTTTAGACCAGGATATGCATCTTCCATGGTTAAAGCAGCTTAAGGAGCTCAGCAACCATGTGCTACCTTCACTGAGGCTGTGGCTGTGGACCCAGAAGATGCCATCCCTCTGGGATAACTGACCTGCCGGTATAGGAGAGAGATTGTAGAGACATCAGACTCCTGTTGCTCTTCATGCTGCTTCAGGCCTTTGCCTGGCACTGGTCTGCTTGCTTTGTCCTGCCTTGGGCTTGTGTTTAACAGAATGAGCTGTTCAGTCCACCAGTCAACTTCTCTGTTTCATAGAAGCTCCTGAGCGCTCAGCCAAGAGGTCCCTGATGATTGCTTGGGCTTCCTACAAACCCTGCTCCAGAAGACTGGCTGGGGATGTGAAGATCCTGGGAATATTTCAAGCATTGGAAGAGGCTGCCCAGAGAGGTGGTGGAGTCACCATCCCTGGAAGTGTTCAAAAAACGTGTAGATGTGGCACTTCGGGACATGGTACAGTAGGCATGGTGGTGTGGGGTTGACGGTTGGACTAGATGATCTTAGAGGTCTTTTCCAACCTTAATGATTCTATGATTCTATGGTTCTATTTGTAGTGACTTTGTGGAGACATTGGGCTGGTGTCCTTCTCATCAGTGTTGTCCAGGAGTGTTGTCCAGACTGGATACGATGTACTTTAAAAAAATAGGTTGTACATGTTGTTTCTCAAGCAGGCTTTCTTCCTGGGCTGCTGATCTGATCAGACCAAGGTACATGCAGTGAGGCATGACTCACCTCCCACTGTAGAATGAACTGCAGGCCTGGGTTGCTCGCTCCCACTGGTCTGCATCAATGCAGCTGCTGCATGTTCACACCAGTGTGAAAGGGAAATGAGGCCCAGGTCGTGTCCACACAAGGACACGACCTTCTCTGCAGCTATTGGAAGAGAAGAGTTGCTTAATGAGGGAGGCTGCTTCTGGTGTTAGAAAGCTCACCTGAGTTTGCCCTGCCAAGATGCAGGTGGTTGCATGGGTTGGAGATAGTGCATCAGCCTCCGCCTAGTCCTCCAACCTCCTGTACCAGTGTCAGATGTGGTGACTCCAACCCCAACACGCAGGGCAGGGGAGGAGGGCAGAGGCAGACAAACAAGTCGGGAGGAAATTGGTCCTTGGCAGAACTGTTTCTTTACTCTCCCGTTTTTATATGTTCCAAGAGCAGCAGGGGTTTTAAGTCTCTCCTCTGAGGCAGGAAAAGGATAGTGATGGTGGTAGCATGAAGGTGCCCACCAGCACCGCAAGACTTCTCAGGTTTGAAAGGAGAAAGGCTGCTTCCAAGAAAGCAAAAGCAAGGAGACATGTCTAGCAGGAACCTGGATTTGTGACTCCTTTTGTAGGGTTATAAGACCGAGGGGAAGGGAGGAAAGTGCCACAGCCTGGGAAACTAAGCTGGGATACCAAAGGAGAGGCAGCTCTGCACCAAGAGCACATTTCAGGGTGCTGGGCCAGCTGGGATGTCTCAGGCACCAAGGATCATAATTTCAAATACTTTAGCAGCAGGTTTTTCAAGGGCTTGGCACCTGAAATGCCTTTGACAAGCCATGCAGTTCCAGCGGGTGCACTTAAAGCGTGGGTGCAGCCCATGCTGCTGCAGGCTAGCTGCTCAGGGCCAGCCCTGCTGCTCCCCTCCGGACGCTGAACAAAAAGCTGAGTCATTGCCGGGCTGCAGGGTGAGGTTCGGCCTCAGTGTCTTCATGAAATCTGAATTCCTGCTCTACTGTGCTCTAGGAGAAAATGGTCCTGCTAAGCTTAAGAGCTCCTCTGCTGGACGATGACTTGGAGGGACCAGGAAGGATGGATTCAAGGGTAGGAGTGGGTACAGCACCTGGCTCTGTTCGTTCCTTTCTCATTCTTTGGCAATGACTCATTTTCAGGATTTGACACAGTGACATGCATGACTGTGGGTAACTATATAGGAATAGAATATAGGAAATAGAATAGAATAGAATATAGGAAATTCTTTTCAGTCCTCACTGCTGCTTTTTACAGACACCCTCCTTTGCAGGAAGAACACCATTCAGCAAGGGAAATGGAGCAGGGAGCACATGCAGGCCGAGTTCAGTTGCACACCCTAATGCACACAGTGTGGGCTGCAAGGCTGGGTTCCTACGTTTAAAAAATACACGGGGATTAACAGGCCACAGGTTTTAGAGCTGGATGCTTTCACATCAAGCACTGGAATCCAAATGGCTCTGATCTCAGAGGAACCTGGTATTACCCCCTGATGCTGATGGGATTTGGTATTTGGGCAATGTGAAAAAAAGAATTAATTGCAGTTGCCTAAATATGGGCATGGGAAATTAGCTGTGGACATTCAGAGAGGTACTTGTGTCACCGGCTTTGAGACATCTGGAAATAAGGTGATTTAATCAGAATGAATCACCCCCACATTCCTCTACTGAGAGTCAGGCACCTCTGGGGCAGTCAGCACAGTGGTTTAGAGCTCACGTTTGGACGGGCACACCTTCTGGAGGAGGTTTCTTCCCTCCAAGTGGACCAGAAGTGACCGGTGCAGAGCAGCATCCGACTCTGAGATGCCATGTCTGAGCGGAGGAATCCCCACCCTCGTGTTTCATGTCCTGTGGGGTGGCAATAACACAGAAGGATCCTATACTTGCAAAGCCGATCTAGTTGTTCATGAAGTACCCAGCCAGCAGAGCTGTTGTGGCAGCAGCGGGCCATCCAGCCATCTGCATCTTCATGTCCATTGCATCCCAGGAACAGGGGACCCTCCAGCACAGGCTGCTGGGCCAGGATAGGAATTCAGGCCTAAAGAAATGATAGTATGTTCTGGTGAAGTTTTGGGGTGCAAGACAAATTTCTAGCCATAACCCAAACCCCAGTGATTCATTGGTTTTGAGGTCAGAAGAGACTAAATGATGTTATTGCTCCTCCTGAGACATACAGCACCTGGCATGTCACCAAGTGATTTGAGTTCATAACCCCAGTGATGCTGCAGAAAGCTGCCTGGTCTTGTACTCAAAATCCCCAAGTGATGGAGGATCCACCACACTCTGAAGTTGCATCAATGATTCATTAACCTTGCCTCAGCTTCCAGCAGCTGTTGGTTTAGTCTGCCTAGTATCATCAGAGATCTACTTTTCCTCTGGCTAATTATAGACTGCATCAAGTCACTTCTTAGCCAGTTAGTCCCTTTGTGAGCACATACTGCATGCCTAAATTCCCTTTATACCTTCAAACTGGAAGCATTACTCATAGCTATTTCATGTTTTCTGGGATGCTATTGCCACAGAAGAAGCTGCGTTCCACAGGTGGGTACAGTATTTTTGGATCAGTTAGTGTTTTGGTGTAGTCAGATGAAGGGTCTACCCACCAGTGTCCAGACACTGCTGTTATTTACTATTTTAGTAGCTTAGCATTCCTGAAAAGAAGTGATGGGGAAGAAAGGCTGTTGTTGACCCACGGGCAGCAACGTTCTCTGGAGGACTTGCTTGGCTTCCTGAGAAGTTCTTCCATGTGGCATGGCTCCTTTGGCTATAGACATATGGCAAACAGAGAGGACAATCAATTTCTTTTGGAGCTGCATCCACAAGCAGAATGTCACTTTCTTCTGGGATATTTGTGGTGGTTTGACACCTCTGTTGTCTCTTCCATTCAGCAACGGAGATAGTGAGCGACAGACTGGTATGTACTTTAGGGTCCTAGCTAGGATCAGGCTCCAGCCAGCTGGATGCTATATATGCACAGGGAGAATGCAAATCTTTGCACCTAATTAGTTTATAAGCTGAATGCACAATGCAAAGATGTTAAACAGAGCGGGAAAACAACTTGTTTCATGTTATGTAATGAGTTTATAACTGGAAGCATCACCATGATGTCAGACACTGAAAGCAGAGTCTAGTCCCTTTATCTTCTCACAGAGGGATTTTGCAACCAGCCTGGTGACAAACTTCCATGGACCAGCTCCATGCTGCTGAACAGTGGCATTTTCACATTTGCTTCTGTGCATTTAATGGCTGGGATTTTCTCTTAATCAGCAAAAAGGAAATTAAAACACTGAAGTCTGCAGGAGTCATTGATATCTATCTTCTGCTGGGCTTGCCTTGCTGTTTACCAGGCTTAGGATGCCTAGCTGTTTGTCCAGAGGCAGCATTGTGGCCTGCAAAAATACTTAATTCCAGCTAAATCTCTCTGCCTAACATGTCTTATGGCAAGAGCGACAGCATGCCCCACGGTGAGGACAGAGCCTGTAAGAGCAGCTTCCAGGCTGCGCTGCAGCTGAAGCTCTCAAACTCCTGGCTTCATCTACTAGCACATAATAAAAAAATTGAAAACATAAAAGTGGGAACTTTGGCACAGTGCTAATTTTAGATACAGTTTTCCCAGTTCTGCAAATCCCAGAGTGATGGGGGGGGGGGATTCCCATTTCACATGTATCATCTATCTGCAACATTAGATGTTGTAAGCCTCATAAAAACATTTATGAACTGTGCAATTAAACTATGTTTTTTCTTCCTAAACCCCAGCAGAGAGTGCCCAGCGTGAGCCTCGCTGGGTGCTAGGGCCCAGCGCTGATGCTGGAGCATAGCAGAGAGGGGGATTATTTCAAGAGATTTCTAAATCACCTTGCAGTTTTACGTCTGCGGCAATGTGGACCAGCCAGAAACACACCCTCTGTGAATTAGTATTGCTTCACCAATTTCTGGCCCAAAAACTAGCTCCTGTGCTTCAGTTTTTAAGAGATTTATCTTAGTTGCAAGTGTTAACGGTATAGCACGTGGCAGCCTTGTTAAGTCTGGGTTACTGAACACGGGAACTAACTGCAGGCTTGGCAAGAGCTGGCATTTGCTGTAAGCGTAAAGCGTGTGGAATACAAATGAGCCAACACCTTAAAGAGACTTAAAGAAGATAAGAAAAATAAAAGTGTAATTAAATGAGACCACAACTACGATGACATGTTTCAAACTGCAAGCGGAGAGACAAATCACTCGGAAAGCAGTAACCAAGGAGGCTGTGTTGCTGACTAACAAGTCTGCTGAGCAGTGTCAGTACCCATGGATTAACCTTGTGCTGAGGCCAGGTCCTTTGTCAAGGCTCTAGCGTGTCCCACGTCTCTTCTAGAAAGACATTAGGGAGAAGAGAAGACCTCTGCAGTGTAGTAAAAGGTCCAAAAATGAAGAAATCAAATCCAACGGGAATCCACTCCCTTAACAGATACTCAGCGGCAAGGATGCAGGTGGATGTTGGCAGGTGAGCAAAGGTTTTGAAAGAGGTGTTGGGCAGGGCAGGTAACAGTCTGAGAGGATCAGAAAGCTAAGCAGTTCATCGCCGTGATGAAAGCAAGGGCTGAGGCCACCGAGTTGGGAAACAAGAGTCCTGTTTCCATAGAATGCTGTTTTTTCCTAAATTTCCAGGAAACAAAGTAAGACCTTTGTGAATTTTGGCAAAAAGCACAAGGATGAGATACTCATCATTTTTGCAAAATACTCCTTGTTTGCAAGAGCAAAAATATTTTCTTGAAAGATTTCAGTTTTAGTCAGTACCTAACCTTCGAATATCCTACTCAGCAGTCATCATTTCTGTCGTCATGAGAGGGTGCTGAGTGGATCAGTCCTCTCCTCCCAAAGGGCAGCTGTCCTTCCTACATCCGTTTCCCATGCAGGATGATGGGTCCTTTGATAAAACACTTCATTCCTCTCCCATGGCTAAGTGGAAATTACTTGCCAGAGCTGGTCCAGTGACTCTTTGCTATCATTTTTCCCAGTGATTTACCTGCGTGGGTCAAGCCTGACTCATTTGCATGTTTGTGGCTTCATTACCACTGTATGGGCTCGGTGCCCACCAGCTCATACACGAAACTCTTCTCTGAGGGGTCAGACCGGGGCCAGCAGGACTCAGGAGCCAAGCTCTGCCATGGGAGCCTGATGCAATGAAGGGCATTTGGTTTTCCTCAGATCTCCCTTATGACTTCCATAAGATCTTCTACCCCTGCTCAAGCGACCAGCATGGGTGTTAAAACACAAACACAATAAATCCAGACCTCTGTAATATTAAAACACCACAAAAAACCAGTGTCTTGTCACTGAAGCTGGTGCAAAGAGCACCAATCACACTATTTTGTGGATAGCCAGCACAGCAGGGGATGGAAGGACGTGTGGTGTAGTCTCTTACAGGTGCTAGCATTAGGATCGAAATACTTCAGCAAGTGTTGGCAATTAAAGAAACTTCCATGCCAAGGCTTTTGTTTCTGCTTGAAGCCAGCAGAGCCCATGATCTCAAAGCTGTGCCTGCAGCCTGCAGACTCCTGAGTGGAACCAACCTGGAGTTGCATAGTTTGGTCGCAGAAACCAACCTGGATATTAATTGGGCTGTGGTGGGTTGACCCTGGCTGGACACCAGGTGCCCACCAGAGCCGCTCTACCACTGCCCTCCTCAGCTGGACAGGGGAGAGAAAATATAACGAACGGCTCGTGGGTCGAGATAAGGACAGGGAGAGATCACTCAGCAATTACTGTCATGGGCAAACCAGACTCGGCTTGGGGAAAATCAGTCTAATTTATTACCAATCAAATCAGAGTAGGGTAATGAGAAATAAAAACTAAATCTTAAAACGCCTTCCCCCCACCCCTCCCTTCTTCCCAGGCTCGACTTCACTCCTGATTTTCTCTCCCTCCTCCCCCCGAGCGGCGCAGGGGGACGGGGAATGGGGGTTGCGGTCAGTCCATCACACGTCGTCTCTGCCTCTCCTTCCTTCTCAGGGGAGGACTCCTCACACTCTTCCCCTGCTCCAGCATGGGGTCCTTCCCACAGCAGACAGTCCTTCACGAACTTCTCCAACGTGGGTCCTTCCCACGGGCTGCAGTTCTTCATGAGCTGCTCCAGCGCGGGTCCCCCACGGGGTCACAGCCTCCTTCGGGCACATCCCCCTGCTCCGGCATGGGGTCCTCCACGGGCTGCAGGTGGATATCTGCTCCACCATGGACCTCCATGGGCTGCCGGGGGACAGCCTGCCTCACCATGGTCTTCACCACGGGCTGCAGGGGAATCTCTGCTCCGGTGCCTGGAGCACCTCCTCCCCCTCCTTCTGCACTGACCTTGGTGTCTGCATAGACATTCCTCTCACATATTCTCACTTTGCTCTCCGGCTGCAGTCATGCAGGTTTTTCCCCCCGCTTCTTGAATACGTTATCACAGAGATGCTACCACTGTTGTTGATGGGCTTGGCCTTGGCCAGCGGTGGGTCCATCTTGGAGCTGGCCGGCATTGGCTCTATTGGAGATAGGGGAAGCTTCCAGCAGCTTCTCACAGAAGCCACCCCTGTAGACCCCTGCTACCAAAATCTTGCCACGCAAACCCAATACAGGTGGTAGCAGTGAGCTCTGGGCTCTGGCACCAGGTCCCCTGTTCAGTGTCAGCTTAGCCCAAGGTAGGTTGTAAATGCCAGTGGGGTCCATCCCACCAGCAATTCCAGCCTGAGGGGGTGCATCCAGCCTGCTTGCTGTGGATGGGATGATTTGTCCCCTCTGAACTACAGATATTAGGAGCTAATGAGCAATGACATGTCTCCAAGCTCTGCATCCACAGTGGGTCAGGCAAGGTGATTTCGTCACACTTGACCCACTGCAAGCTTCCTTGGTCATGGTCAATGTGGATGCAGCCTTCCCTGAGGGAAGCTGCCTGGTAAATGCTGCCTTTGCCTCTGGAGTGATGGAGGTGGGATGGTGTCCTATAAAACCCGAGCTGCCTGTCTCTGCCTCCAGGGTCAGGCCCTGGGATTCTTCTGGGTTCAAAGGAAATAGTAGAAAATTTCTCACACAGACACAGAAAGATGAGCTAAACCCAGAGAAACCACAGATCATCTCTGTTCCCAGGAGAGGGAGATCTCATTCCAGGAGGATGTCTGCAGTGGTCCTTTCTCTATCCCACACCAGCTTCTTGCCCTTCCCATGGGAACTAGAATTATAGAGTTTCATCCTCTGAATGTCATTTAGCATTAGCAATCTTTTATAGTGACTGATTTTGTTCTTTTCTGCTCCTTTTGGTGTGCATCTTGGTCTTTAAGCTCTGGGGCACAGCTTGATGTTCTTTGGCAGCATGGCTTACAACACAGCAACTCATTTTAGGTGAATGGTGAGAAATATTTTTGGGGAAGTTTAAATTATTTTATTCTTTATGTATAATTGCAAATGGAATCTGGAAAACATATGGAATCTGACAAAAATCTGAATTCTGAAAGTCTATTTTAGTTTAAAAAATATGTTAATAATGATGTCCAAGTTTTGTTTTTTTTTTTAAAATACACATTTGGGGAAAAAAAACCCACTTTATTAAACTTCCCATGTTGAGGTAATAGAGTCAAACTGGCATTTTACAATAAGGGTTTTTCTCTAACTGGAAGATTTTTCATTTAAACTGTGTTTTGAAGGAAAACTTGAAGTGAGCTCATGGGCTTCTTGTGGTGGTAGGATAACAGCAATTCCCTTGTGGCTTGGGGACTCCTTGACTGCATCTGTAACACCGCTTGACTCATTTATTTCAACAGCCTGGATCTCAAACTGGTGCTGATGTGCTGTTTGTCCCTTCTCTTCTGCCACACACCCATTGGGAGTCCGCTGTCTCCTCATTTTTAGTGGCATATTTTGTTTCCTGGTTTTGAAGGCTGTAGATGTGGGACTCCACAGTGACCCAACCTGGTTCTCCGGTGTGCTGGAGCCCTTCATCTCCTGCTGAAGTTCATGCAACCCCTGAAAATATTGTGCACCCACCTAATTCTCCATAACTACCTGAAAGTGATTAGCGGATGTTTGCAAAGTTTGTTCCTTAGTTCTTGTAGTTTGTTTGTTCTTGCAATAATCTGGAATAGAGGTTGTCCAGATTGATTTGAGTTTGTTGCACAGAGTGCTCAAAGTCATTCCTGTGGTGAGGCTGGGCTTTGATTCCTGATCTGCAAATCTCGCTTTGCCAATGATGAAACTTCTGGTCATGAATTCTTTGGGTTTTAACCATAAGGGAGAAAACAGGATTTGGCATATTCGTGTCATGTGGTCCAGTTTCCTGCCATTACCCGGACAGCAGTAGTCCCTCTGAGTGAAAGACTGTATTATACGCGAACACAAATCATCAGCTGTAAGGAGAGCTGGTTGCTCAAGCAGTTCTCTCCATGTACATGCCTTGGAGCACTCCTGGACAGACAGATGCATTGCAGGTACAAGAAAAAACAGTTCTCACTAGCACCAGTGTGCATTCCCTGGGCTCGTGGTGCTGCTCACACCACTGCTGGATTTGGCCCTTTACTGCTTCTCCTGTGCCAAAGGTGGGACCTGAACTCCCCAGGGGTGAAAAGCAAATCTGAGGGCAAGCTCTTGACTGGGATAAATTAAAGCACCGTGTTCAATTCCAGCTCACAAGCACAAGCCATTGCCAGGGCAAGGTCTGGCGATGAGGTGAACGACTGAGCAGGTCCTGCAGGGAAGTGGAGTGTGGAAGCTGCAGTTTGGAGCTTGTTGGTTTAATGAATGAAGAATCAATTGCTTTATAACAGGAAGGGACTTACATCGCCTGCTCTACACTTTTCCCATTTTTTTCTCAGGCTGTTTGAGAGCAAGTCCCAGACACCAGCTTGGGGTGTGCTAGGAGCTGCTCAGTGAGTGACAAGTGACCTTGCTGTGATATCTAGTTGTCCTCAGCAGAGTGAAAATGGGAAGCAAAGGTGACTTTATTCCTCTTCATCTGTCCCTGAGGCTGCTGGAGCCCAAATGGGTCCATGGGACAGCCTGGAAGGTGCCTGCAGTCACTGTGGTGGCCCAGCATCTTGATCTATACTTTCCACCTCTGTGGTCTTTTCACCTTTGTTTTAAACCAACGTGCCTCCAGGCATGCAGAGTTCAAATGACAGAGGGTTTTTTTCCCCCTGCAGCAACTTCAACCAACAGCGTGAACATCTTGGAGCAGCATCCCATGAGCTGGCAGCACAGGAGTGGCAGTGGCAGAAGGGCAGCAAGCAGCTGGTGGCCGGCTGGAGATCACTTCCTCCAGCCTGCACGTCCCTGGCTCCTCTCCCCTGCCAGACAGGCTGGCTGGGGATGGTGACACAGTGACCAGGGGCACTGGAGCTCTCACTTGCCTGTGGCACCTGCCCAAAAGAATTAATCAGCCACTCGGCGACTGCCTTGGAGCGGTCACCTCCGTGCACCCTGCCAGGATCAGTGGGACTTCAGACAACGAGGACGCTGTTTGGGTAATTTGTTGATGCCAAATGCGTTCATTATCCGTCTCTGAGTATCAGACAAGCGTCTGGAAGAATTGGTCAGCACCCATGGGGATGGTGCTTTCTGGCTGTCTGGTGGCCTGACGAGGGCAGAGGAAGCCCTGGGGAATTTGCTGCTCGATGAAAAGAGGAGACACACTGAGTGCAAGGCCAAGACGGTGCCAAGGACTGCAGTATTCGAATCCCACAGTAACCAAGCCTTTCTTCCCTCTTGCCACCTGGCAGCCGGAGTCCGGACAGCCCCGTGGGATGTCCCCTGTTCCAAAGGGAGGAAACACGCCGTCCTATCCACCTCACCTCCCTGCACAGAAGCACTGCAAGAAAAGCGCCTTTGGAGCAAGAAAGGGACAGGCCAGAGCAGTGCATGTTTCCGACCTGCATCTTTTTATTACAGTTATCTTATCAGCCCTGGGGCTCACAGATAACTGTACCCAGCAGCCACGGCAGACTGGCTGGGTTACAGGCAATGGTGTTCTGTGGGTTATGGTGTCAACAAAGGCAGAAAAATATAAGGATTCTCCCAAAGCCTAAGTATTCGCTGCATATCATTAGAAAGGAGGGTGTTTAAGCATCTCATGAATGCTCAGCATCAGCGATTGCTCTTTGAAGCCTACCCGTATCCTGCATGAATGGTTGCCCTGTGGTTGAGCAACTGGTCAAGCATCTGGAGCCCAGGACTCCAGCCTCCACTCTGTCCACATCTATTTGTCCTCTGCCAAATGAGATGGCATTTCCTTTGCTGTCTAGTCATTTGGGTGCGGACTAGAAGCAACTGGGATTCTTCAGAGGAGAAACTGTTGCTGTTGAAAAGTGTTTGCTTGTCAAAAAGGTTTCTTAGATCCAGGATGCTGTCTCTGGCAGGGTGTGGAGGGGATTAGTCACCCCAAAATAACCCAGAGGTTAGGGCATTCGCAAAGGCTGAGGCACATCAGGTTCAAGTCACAGCTGAGCTTCATTTGAAGCAGGAACTGGAATTTGATCTCCCACATGCCTGATGAACATCCTAACCACAGGGCTATTCTGGAAAGGACTTGTGTTTGTCCAGAAAACATTTCCAGAGATCTCCGTTATACTAAATACATATTAAAACCCAACCTTCCGTTGTTTCAGGGCTTCTTCTTCTCCCTAAATAAAACTCTTGCTTTCTGTCCCCGTCTTGTACGCATGCTTCTTCGCTGTATGTACACACAGCTCCAGGCACAACGGTGACCCTCCAGCTGAGCAATGTCCCAGTGCCAGAGGTGAAATAGGTGTGTGATGTGCAGGCCAGATGAGGTGCTCTCTCCAGTGACAAGGCTGGCCTGGATGCTCTCTGGCTTACGTACCAAAGACCTCTCCAATTCTTCTGATGGTGAAAGAGTGCAGGAGCTGAACTGGCAATAAGTTGCTATTCCGGGAAAGTGGAATTGATGCTGATATTCAGTTCTTTATGGAGCAAATTCCCAGTTTCTCATGCAAAATGTGACTCATCTGCAGGAGAATATTCAAGAGGTTTCTGGTCCCCCTGCACTTGCCATGCTTTCCCATCTTTGATAGCATTTTGTATCGTAATTACACTCCACTTTTTGCCCATGCTACACACCATGGTTCCCATCTCTGGGATTCACCCACTCATCAACCATGCTGTCTAGAACTTGCTTCTCAGGCACTTGGGGTAGCTGTGATATTGATACTGCCCGTCATTTAACAGGAACTGATGCCTCAGAGCAGGCAGCTATGTCTGTAGGTGAGCAGTGGCAAAACAAAGGGCTCTGGCAAGTCCGCCATTGCCTGTCTAACATAAAGCATCCAGGATGGGAGCTGGTGACAGCAGCCTGCAGCCAATGAACCACAACATGGCCCAGGCAGAGCTCTTGTCGTGGTGGCAGGACACCAGCCATGGTGACGGAACCCTCAGCTGGGTAAATAGTCCAAGGACTGCAAATTTCCAGGACAAGTTGGACCACCTGAGACTGCTGAGAGAAGCCAGCAATAGCTGTCTGTGTCTCCACTTTTTGCACCCAGCTTCTTTTTTCAAGGGTCACTTATTTGCTGATAATTTTGTGTTGTTCGTCACTGACCTGGCTGCCCCCTTTGAACCAGTCTCACTGGCCAGAAGGGACCTCCTGATAGATGCAACCATTTAAAATTTTGGTGTTTCTGGGATAGCGCTGTCAATCTTTATAAAGAGTTCAGGAGTTTCATCATCAGTCTCCTGAAACCTTTAGATTGGAGTTCTCATGCCCACTGAACAAAGATGCGTCATTAACTCAGTCAACTGCGCCCAAACCACACCTCGAGCAAAAACCTGAGTGAACAGATAGGCTTGCATTGTGTCCTTAAAGCCAGCACATTCCTTGTCTGAATTTCACATCTGCTCCACCATCTGATAGAGGAAGTGAGTTCCACAGCTGCTGCCCCTGCCGAAAATGCTCTGCTCCAGCCACCCACGTCTGCAGCCAAGTTTTTCAGACATGAGGGGCTTGAGATGCCTTATTTCTGGGAAGTGCAGTTCATCTGCCTGTGGGAAACTTGTTTTCTTTGCAAAATCTCAGGTTAGGCAACCAAAAATGGACCTTCTAGTCATGCGTGTAAATCTTAGCTAAACCTTGGGTGTTACTACGAGCATTTTCCAAGATGCTATCAGCTGATGGGGTGGTGCATTTGCAGGGCCTCCAAAATAGCTTGGCTCATATCACAGAGGAAGTTTTGTGCAAATTCCTTTGAGACAATGTGCTTCTAACGCAAAACGTCTTCCAGCCTTGTACAGAATATAAATCCCCACATGCCCTTTAACTACTGACAAACACAGCACAGCAGACATACTTGGTATTCACTCATAGTGAAGTTTCCTTAGTGAGAACAACATTCTCTGGGACTGTAAAAGGAATCACTCGACTGATGTTAATAAACTGACAGATTAGAAATTGAAGGAAATAAGAGGCTGAGGCACTGCTGCTGAAAATGCTCACAAGGCTGGAATAGCTCTGCACATTGTGTCAATCTAGTCAGTTAACTGGAAGGAAGAATCCAATTTATTCTGAGGCCCAACATGATGAATAAGTCATTTCCCTGGATGGGAGCAAAAAGAACTCCTCGAAACACATTGGACAATTCAAAGAGAGCTTTTTGGCATTGAGTAATAAGTGTGGAGAAAAAAAGAAGAAAAAAAAAAAGGTTCAATTTTGAGAGTGATTTTCTCCTCTCTGTTGAGGAATTTCATTTTATCTTTACACTTAGAAGCCTGTAAGTCAGGATCTTTTTTTTTTTTCCCCATCAAGAAAGGTATCTGTGCTAAAAGGAAATGGGCCTGAATTACTTTATTCAGTGCGGGGCTCTTGTGTTTTGCATCAAGAGGCACTTACAACAATATTCTGTGAATAGTGCCTGCCAACACGCGCATGGTGGATCCAAGACAGGGAATTTCTTTTTGTGAATCCTCCGAGGTTGGCCATTTGCTTGGTAAAATTTACTGGAAGGAAGTAGCTTTTAACCCTTCGTTCTTGTTCCCGTCAAATAGGTGGAAGAGAAAATAGGACTGCTGGCTTTAATACCACTGCTCTGTATCTGCAGATAAGATGTTTGATACAATGGGGTGGCAGAGGAGAATGACATATGATTGTGCCTTTTCAGGGCTGTGAGAAACGGTGACCTGTTCAAACAAAGACCCACGTCAGACACCAGGTGTTGGCCCAGAGTATGAATAAGGACTTCACCATCCCCCTGAGCATTACATGGGATTTGTCACCCATCACGTTCCCCCGAGGGGGTTGGCAGTCTCTATATGCTCTCTACACCTTGGTTTGCGTCCTGCAGACAAAAGGAAGTGGGCTGTCCCAAATATCCAAGCACCCTTGAACATTAGGAAGTTTTCATCCTGGATCCATATGGATCCTATGCCTGAGGGTCAGGGCACTAGTCACTGGGATCAGTGTGCAGGTCAGTTTATTCAAGAGGTTAACAGTGAAGAAAATCCAGTAAGTCCTGGGGCCAAAGCTTGGGAGAAGAGGTAGATCTGCTGAAAGAATGACTTACTGAAGAAAGGAATATTACTAACCCTGATCCATGTCAGAAAGGAAGGTTGGGATTCCCTTGAATCGGGCTGAAGCAAGCCCTGCCTTCCCCAGTCCCTTAGCCTTAGCCATACCTACAGAGCACAGCGCAAGCCTGCAGGGCAGCAGCTTCCTACCCAATGTGCCTGGGTTGGCACAGCACCGTAACCTGGTTAGTCCTTTTTTCACTAGGCTAGTTATCCAGGGCAGAGTACTGTGCTAGCCCGACAGAGCCAGCTGCACATGCACAACGCACTTCAGAGATGATCTGAGTTACCTGATCTTTTTCATGTCACAGAAATTATGCAGACTAGCTTTTCAATGTGATTACTGTTGCTTCTCTTTCCCATCACGCCTGGAAATATCACAGCAACCAGAAATGCAGTGAGGACCAGAGTACGCATGAATCAGGGCAAAGCCTGTTTGTTAAAACAGAGAGAGCTTCCCCTGCGCGGGGAAGGAGGGAGAGTTCCAATTTCAACTCATCTGCAGCTTTAGCCTGTTTCACATAAATTGAAAGGAAACACTGTGAAATACCCAGGGCCAAACCTCCTACAGCGTGCGTGCACGTTTCCTGATGTACAGCCTACCTGCCGCTCCTGCACACCTTGAAGTTTGAGCTTGCTTCCGAACGAACACCCAGCTCTACGCACCAGCGTGGTGTCCTGGCAACCTCAGGGGCGCACAGACATGTTCACTCATGCACACTCAAGGGTGTTTTCATCAGATCCATGCAACGCTTAAAACTGCGTTTTCTCCAGAATGACTGGGCCAGGTGTCTGTGTGCACAACAAGCTTTAGCTGCGTTCTCAGTGGTGCTCCTCACCCATGGTCATACGAATGGGAGGAAGAGATGGTTTTATACGCATAGTTTATTCTCTTCTCCACTTTATCGCCGTTCAGATACACTAGTATTCAATTTATTGATGTATTATATAATGTAACCTTAGCTTCAGGCATTATCTGTCCTCGTTCTATTTTTAACAGCCAACCTGATCTTTATGTGTTATTTCCTGAACTAAAGGCTCAGGCCTCTTTGCCGTCATATTTGTGAGTATTTTGCAATCTGCACTTGAAAGATAAAGCCATTAACCCAAGTCCTGATGATTTCATGATTAACATTGAAGAATTATGGGCAATGCATCACATTATAGATACGTGAATGTTTTTTTTCCCCATCCCAGAGTTAAACACTTGTATTCAGCACATCAGCCCCAATGGCAGCTCTCAGCAGTACCAAGGGATTCAATATAGGCATGAATATTTTTAAACGTCAGTACTAGCAGTCTGTTTGGATGAGACATGCTTTTCTGCACAAATGTAGTATGCTACAGGCACTTGCTACATGGAGCAGTCTCCAAAGCAGTGACTTATGCTGGAGGTCTCGTGCAACTTGGTTGCAAAATATCATTAGTTTTTAAAATAATATATGATAATACAAATATATATGATATACAAAAGAGATTGTTGTCAAGAATATGTAACACAGCCCTGGGTGGTCATCAGATGGATAAAGAAGAATTCATCCCCAGCTGGCAGCTGACCAGGGTCCAGTAACAGTCTATAAACTCACAGTGAAGGCACTGGCATTTTTTTGTCCTTTTTGAATGCTGCAGGCTACAATATGGGCTGGCCCTTTACAGAGGCGTGGGGGTACCCTAGAGAACAAGTCAGTGACATAGCAAATGCTCCCCCCAAACTGGGGGCAATTGATTGGGAAGGATAAATACAGAAAGCTGAGAATGAAATTAGGAATTTCTGTAAGTGTTCATTAAAAGCCCTAAAAGCCACAAACTGTCAATGAAGAAGGAGGCTGCTTTTTGCAGAAACACTCCTTTTCTAACTGACATGGAGAAGCCTGCAACTAGAGATAAAGTACTACATTACTGATGAATAAAGGAGAAATAGTGATGAATATCCATTGCATGATCTACTTATTAAAAAAAAATGCCTAAGGAAGCTAAAGACAGTGGGAGAAGAAGCAGTGCTTGCAACTGAAGACAGAAATATGTTCAGGTTTTGAAAGCATCTTCAGAATCAAAGAATTGAAAAGGCATTACATTATTGCAAAAATTTTTAGGAAGCAAACCAATTGAAATTACAATTTTTTTTTCTCCAGAAAATACATCAAAGTTTTCAGGTGCAATTTTTGATCTAATATCCCAAGAGATGCTCCAGGACAGTATTTACCTAGGACACATAAGACCAAGAGAAAGTCCCAGAAAAAGCCAAGGAATTCCTGACCCACTTGGTCATTAGGCCACCCCTTTGTGTTTTGTGAAAAAAAAAAAAAAAGCTAAAGCTCTTAAATTCCTCCCACTGCATAATAAGAATATATTTGACCCATTTTTAATGCAGTCAAATATGCTCCAGGAGAAAGGGACTGCGATCCCTGGTTGAGACAATACAGGCAATAAGTTGTTCCTGCAGTGATGGACCAGAAAATGTAGTGGGGAGAATTTCAACTCCATGCCCAGCACAGGTGGGACTGGTATGGAAAAATGGGGTGGGATTCCCCTCCCGTTATGAGCGGTGTCTGCAGGGTAAGTGTCGCTGTGTGCTAAGATCCCCTGAGAGTCAACGGAGATCTGGTCAATACTGTTGGTGGATTCCGGAGGGTAACTCATCCCTTTCTGAAGCAGACTCTTACCTTCTCCAGGTGAATTGCTCCCTGGGCCACACAGCCTGGATAAATCAGCCCTGTATGGGGGATCAGCAAACTGTGGACTGGGAGCAAAGACCCCCAGTGCCTACAAAGACACCTTGGTGGATGAGAATTTAAGGGAGATGCTGCCTCTACTGCTGCCATACTGCCTCCAGTGCTGGTGTCCATGGCTCCAAAGGATGCTGGAAAATGGACTGCACACAGGTGAGAGCTAGAAAAAAAGGCTTTAGCATCAGAGTAAATGCGTTCGTTCTAGGGAGGGGCTTGAGAAAGCACATTTATTTAGCTTCTCATAAAATAAGATTGATTTGATCACAAAGGATGATACCCTCACTAGCAAGAAGTACTGTGGGGAAACCACTTTTCGAGAAAGGAATCGTGTCTGAAAGTTGAAATAAAAGAAATTCAAAGGAGGAGGTGGCAGCAGATTTAATGAATTGTTGTGCACATGCGGTTTAGATGATTCCAGTAGAAGGCAATTCCAGTAAAGGCAATGTAAAGCCACAGTAAGTGCAAATAAATCTAATATGGTTGCAAAGGCACACCACCCAAAGAGAAAAGAATGCATGTGGGGTGGGGGGCAGAGAGGATTGAGAAAAGTAAATTCTTTCGGGCAACTTGGCAGACTCATTCTTGGAGACACATCACAACGTTATGCATGTCCTGTGATCATGCACAGCATCATCAAAAACTGCAGGTACAGGGAGGTGAGTGACCTTCCTCCTCCACTGGGCAGGGCAGGGCACGGTGTATCACATAGGTCTGAATCAGTTTTGTTTCATTTAGGCTCCCCTAATTGCATCCCATTTCATTTCTTATTTATCAAGAAACTTCACTGCCAAGCTAGGGGAAGTTATGCTCTTTATCTAATTGCTGTTGTGTTTAAATACTTTTGTCTTGGAGAGCCGAGTACTGAGGCATCGATGTGGGTGTGAGTGCTTCTGTGCGACTGAAGTGGGGAAGTGAAGTTGCCAATCTTAAAGATGTCCTGTCTGGGGAGGTGGGTGGGGAAGTAAACAGGTTTATTGTCAATACAGAATAGTGTTTCTCTCTGCCATTACAGGAATATTTATAGGGAAAAATTGTAAGAGAGGTGGCATTTAGACCTCTTGCGTAGTGCTCATGCTCACATTGTCACTCTGCACCAATCTGAAAAATGAATGACTCTATTTCTTTTTAAGGCTGGCACTGTCAGAAGCAGGCACCTAACTCTGGACTTTTGGAAAAAACAGCTATATGTGTCTCTAGTTGAGTCATGGGAACATTTTTAATCAGCTGCATCATTTTATCCCTAGTCTCTCCTCTATCCAATAAAACATCAGGGAGAAGCTGAGGAGCAGGACATACTGCTCCTCTGTCCCTGTGGTCCTGCTCCGACAAGGCGCCTGTTAGTGGCTTTCTGACTCCCTGACTCACATACTCTACGGCCCAGTAGTTCAGCAGGAGAGCCAGAGGGGAACATGAGCAAAAACCTCCCCTAGTCCAGTAATTGCTCTCTAGGCAAACAATGCACTTGCCAGTGAGTCACCACAGATTTTCAGTGCATAATAAGGGAAAGACAATAATTTATTATCAGAACAATTCCTTTTGTCTGCACAATGTCATTATTTTCCAGCAATATTTATAGTTTAAGAATGTGTATATTTGCTCTGTGGTTTTTGTTGTAACATAATGTACATCAAAAATATAAATAGACTGTGGGATAGAAGGAGGTATGTATGAGCGCAGCAGCGACTGGTGAAGAATGGGTTTGAAACTGGTAGAGCCAGTGGAGGCAGGCATGGCAGTGCCTCATACCCACTGCCTCCCCTCTAAAGCATCCCAGTGCGTTCAAAGGAGGCTGCCACACTCGGTGAACAAGATACTGTTCTCATTCTTGTTTTCCTGAATGTAGGTTTTTTCAGTTATTAAAAGCTCCAGACCTTCTAGCCCAGCTTTCTTCATCCTGTTTGGAGACCACGCTCCCATGCTGGAGAATTCCTCTTCTCTTCTGAGCAAGCACAGAGCCGGCAGAGCCCGGTCCCAGCCTCCCCTCCTGCCGCAGCCGTGGAGGGTGGAAGAGCTGGGAAGGAGAGGCTGGAGCTGGATGAACCCTGGCACTTCCTACCAGGTGAAGAGGCACTTGGGGGCTGCTGTTTGGGGCAGGCTGGACTGCCGCCAGCCTGGAGCTGACTTCTTGAGGCACCTTTTGCTGAGCTGCCAAGCAAAATCTTGGTGAGACATAGGGATCTGAGTCCAGGAGGGAGCCTAGTCTGCAAGAATAGCTCCTTAGGGAGCAGGGTTTGGGATCTGCAGGCCTGCTGCCCATCTGTTAGATAGGGCCAACTCCCCCAGAGAGCAAGCAGAGGCACCTCCCGGGAGCAGAGGCATGTGGAGCGCTGGGTACACGTGTTACTACAGTAGCACCAAGCGGCCCAGCTCAGCATCTTGCTGCAGTCGGATAATTGTGCCCACGAGTCAGAAGGTTGCTGGAAGCAGCATTATTACCCAGGTATGCTGGCTGGTGTAGCCAGGAGGTAAGGCGCAGTAGCATTAGTTCAGTGAGAAGGTATGATTAAGTCACCCAGCTTTATGAGACATGAACACAGCCGTGAGGAGTGAGTCATGACTGCAAACGAAACGCATCTGAATCGAGGGAGAAATGGCAAGTCACTGCCTCTGGAGCCCAGATCTCTGGCGGAGCATTACTTAACAGAAAGGTGAACAGAAGCTCAGGTACTAAGAGAAAGCACAGCTACAAGAGATCAATAGCTTTGAGAAAACGTCTGAGCTCAGCAATGATGTTAACTTTAACTCCAGACGCACTACCGGCTCTCTTCTTTAGCAACCACATGGAAAAAAGGGTTTCGTAGTCCATTCAATAACTGGCAAGGGTGGCTCGCCAATGGCTTAAAGCTCCAAGCTGTCCTTCCTTCAGGTAATGAAGAGACCTTGCGCTGTACTCATAAGCTGTATGATGCTGCCGCACTGCCACCATTGGTTTTGTGCTTATGGCTATAATGACTGACTGGTGGGGTGCCTCGGCCAGAGGCGTGGCCAGCTTCCATCATTTAACGCAAGAGTCTTAGCCTTCTCTGGCCCATCGGTTAAAGTACTGGGCGAGTAACATGCTGTGGACCCGGCCGTATTTGGGTTTTGCTGCCAATCTGCGTTTTAAGTGGTGGCAAATTTGGTGTGTTCATAATCCTGTGGTTATGAGTAACAGCAGAGGATCCTGCGGGCAACATGCTGGGAACCTACTACTTAACTTCAAACCGAGATTAGGAGGGGTTTCTACAAAATAGTCTTGCTCAGCCAGAAGAAATGGGATCACCTGTGGCAGTCTGTGGGCCTTTGTATTTTTGTGTAAAAGCTAGGGATTTCTGACAATGTTTGATGAACATTACTGTTCACTCATTTCCAGTGTTTCCTAGCTTTGATTTCCAGCTTCCAGCCACTGGAAATTTGAACTGTACAGTCATCTGCTCTAATGCGTCACCAGCCACACCAATCAACATCTTAAAAAGACCAAGATCTGAGGTTTGCTGGCAGCTGAACCTCCTCACATGGAAGATGTCACTGGAAAGTGCCTCATAGTTACTTAAAAAATAAATCTTTGAAAAGTCTTTTGAAAATCTACCCCAGCAGTGTTGATTTGAAACAACTGATGTTGGTTGCAGTTTCAAAGACCCATGACACAAGATCTTAATAGCCTTGGGATCTCTCCAGCATTGTTGGGCAACTGATTCAGCATAATCTTATAAAAACTCCCGTTTGCTTATGTGTGAGTACCTTGGCACGAGAATCAAATCCCTGGCCACACTGCATCCTTGGCAGATGCAATCCCTACCGGAGCTCAGGGGCCACATGGGCAGCAGAATCACAGCGCAGAGGAATGGTCCTATACGAAAGACACTCCAAAGACCTGAAGGTCAAGTGAATTTGTAGAGCAGAGTGTGTATAGTAGCTGAAACGAATATAGCTTTACAGAGGAAAAGAAAAAAAAAAAGAGAGCAGTCCACTGAAAACAAGGTTACTAGCATTGAAGAAACTTGAGGTTGTTCCCTGTTTTGTTGATATTATTTTTCCTAGAATGATCTCATAGCAGTTTGACAAATAAAAGCCTCACTGCTGGAGAGATGACCATCTGTCTGCCCCTCCCTGCCCTCCTGCTTGTTCTGTTTTTCCATTAGCACTGGTGCCTTCGGGGCCTCTTAAAAGAGAGGCAAATAAGTTACATAACCACACGTGCTGCGCGCCGGGTGGGACGTGGTCAGCAGAAACCTTCAGAGGCATCTCCAAAGGCACCCACGGCGTGTCTGCTGGGCGATTATGGCTGACTTCATCCTTATTAAATGCTCTGGGACATTCCCCCCATCAGTCCCAGCCTCCTCCTGCCCAGACATCCCTGCAGTTTTCAGTGGAGGCTTTTGCTTCCGGACGACACTGCCCTCTCATGGAACAGCAGAGGTTTGTCACTCCCGAATTTCCCTGTGAAATGGGAGTAGGGATGGGGGGGATACAGCCTATGGTGGGATGTGGGGAGGTTGTTTTGGAAATGGAGGGCGTTCTTCCCCAGGTTCCCTCAAGAGAGGCGATTCCTACAGCAGGAGGCTCATGTCTCTACCACAGTTCCTTCACCTATTTTTTGTTCTGAGAACAGGGGAGACCAGATGACCAGGATCACAAGGATGGGCGATACAACTGACACATGCCTAGGGCTGATACGAGAGGAGAATCATTTGAAAGATGGAAACTTTTGAGGAGAAAGGGCCATATCCTGGAACACAGAGGCAAAGGCTAGCAGGGTTGCTGTTAGTTTGCCAGGCTGGAAGCTGCTGGGAACTGCAAACATGATGGCTCCCCGGTACCAAGAAAAATACCCCTGTGCAAGGCATCTGGAGACCTCTGACTACAGAACAGATGGCTGGAGACATTGGTATAGGTGATGGCATGTAACAACCGAGCAGGAGGTTGGTCTAGAGATGTCCGAAGGTCCCTTCCCACCAGAATGATCCTGTGCTCCCCTGAACTGTGTTGACTGTCCCTGAACTTGAAGCCTGGGATGCACATCACAACTGTGCTGGCCTCACACTGTTGGTATCGTAACTATTTTCTACGGGCAGTGGTTCACCTGCCTGATGTTTGAGAAAGTGGGAGGCTCTGCTGTAATGTGGATAAAAGGACTGGGCCCAGGTGGTATCCGTGATGCTTAGAGAGGGCAGGTGCTGCAGAAGGGACAATAACTAAAAGCAATTTGGCTTGTTGGTTCCAGCTGAAGAGTTTGGTCTTGGGTAGGCTGTTTCCTTTTGCTAAGGCAAGACGGAGGAGACGTGGCAGAGGAAAGGGGAGGAAAAAAGACTCCTTCCACCCAGGGCATGTCAGCACTTTTCATTTTTATGGGAAGTGTTCAAGAAGCTCAGGTTCCCTAGAAACTCTTGCAGCCGACAGCAAAGCGGCCTCTGCTTTCAAAGCCAAAGGCTCCAATTGCTGCCTTGGCTGTCAGCTTTTGCAGCTTTACGTGTTGTAGGGAGAGGAATATCAGCTGCTCAGAAGACAGGTTTTATTAAGGCTTTCAGGCTGGGTGTCTTTGACAGCCTCCTCCTGCTGGGGCTAGTATTTTTTATTGATGTAATTTTTCCCTTCAGATGTCTTTTTAATGCCTTCTGTCTCATTCTGTCATGGAGTCAGAGAAATGAGAGATGGAAAACACCTATGAGGTCATGGGGCCTCTGCCTGTCCTCACTGGTGCTGAATCAAGACGGGCAGATCCATTACATTCCTGTCGCATTTCATGCAGCGGCCACAAGTCCTGTGCTTGCAGTCGAAGAAAATAGTTAATTTAGGCACAAGCCAAAATATCTTCCCCTTTGATCTTAGTCTTCATTTCCAGAGAATTACTAAAACTCCTAGCATGATGAGTTGGTTCTCTTTTCTTATTTCAGAGCATCTCGTAACAAGGCAGCTGAACCTCGTCTGGACCTCTCAGACGCTGTCCTGCCTTGGTTCCCATGTATGCCACTGTCACACATATTCACACTTTTGCTGAGCTGTCAGCCCAGGTGGTGTTGGAGGAGTCCACCCAAGAGCACAACCTCCCTGCACCTCCTTCTGCCACTCGCGGACATTTCCCTTCACATCAGCTCTCCTGGCCCACAAATGTCTCTCCCTCAGAGAAATCCTCTCTCGTGTCCTATTCTCCAGCATCATTTTAATAAAATATAACCAGCTCTACAGATGCTTGAATGGGTTTTGCCCTCCTAAAAGTTGAGAACACGCAAGGCTGGCTGGCTTGATGTCCTGTTAAGGTTATGTACTGCCTGGCACATGAGATTTCTGGCTGGAGCATATCGAATAGCCAGGGAGCAGTGACTTTGTCAGGGAGAGATTCACAAATGCCCATATGACAGCATGCTCCAGTTTCAATGCCATTGAGAAGGTTTTCTAAAATGTATTTTCTTTCCATCCTCGTGGTGCAACAGGATAGTAGATAGCTCGCTCCTTCATTGCCTTGTATGAATTTCTCTCCTCATATGATGATGAAACTCTTGGGTACCCTCTAATGCACCAACACACATCAGGAGTAAGTGCACTGAAATCAGTGAAACCTCAGCAGTGCCAGGAGGAGCGTGGAAAATGTGGAGGCCACAGCACCAGAGCACAGGTTGCCACTGCTCTGTCCAAGCAAAGTAGAAGTGTTTATATTCAGCTGACAGAAAATACTTCCTGGCTCCATACGGACCTTTTGGAAGCATTTCTACCCCCATTTCACAGAGGGAAAGCTCAATGGGTAGCATGGTGACAGCTCACCAGTCCAGCAGTGTGACCCAAGGAGAGGACAATGCTCCAGGCTATGCTGACTCTGCTTGGCTGATGCTTAAGATCATGCTGATGTCATTCACCAGTTCTGGTCCTGAAGTCCTGGGGAGTGTAGCCATGTGCTTTATAACTACAGGGAGGTCTCGTGTCCATGATAGTAAAGAGGTTTTGTTGTATGAGTTTGTCATCTGGGAAGTGAGCTCCTGTATATCAGGCACTGATCAGGCTATGAGCACTTCTCTCGACATTCAGGGAGAAAGAAATAAAAAGAAGCTTAAAAGCAACAAATAACTCTATCCCAAAATTTTCTTGTCCATTTGCCCAGTGCATGGAGTCAAGACAGAGCAAAAATGACGGCTCTGCAATGTGAGTACACAGAGAATGATATAATTCTGTGTTTTGCTCTAAGTCTATGATTATAAACACACAGGTACGTACATGACTAGCGTCAGGAGACGTAATTCAAGTCACCTCTCCCACTCTGAGGGGAATAGAGACCTGGAGGGCTCACCTTTAAAGGCAGCTCTCAAAGATTTGTTTTAAACACTGTTTGTTGCTTGGAATTCTGCCTCCGCACCCAGGTCTTGGAGCACTGCTAAAAACTACAAACTCGAGTGAAACCTAGTTCAAAACCAAATTATTTCTGCGCATGGTGTCCCAAGCCTCTGGGCTAGTTTCCGTATTTGTCTTTCATCTGAGATTCTCTCAGAGTCTGAAAGAATTTCATTTTCAGGTTTCCATTGGAGAAGGAGGTGCACAGGAAGCACATATCCTCCACGGGCTGCTTGGCCAACTTCTGTCACCCTTGGGCTAACCTGTTGGTGTAGAAACCATGGAAGTGGCAAACCAGGCTACGGGGGATCAGAGCTGTGGGAGGACCGCATGAGCAGGGGTCTCTGGGTACAGCATGTGGCTGGAAGGCAGTATGTTTGGGTAGTTATGACTGGTCCTTATAAATGCTTTAAAAACACCTCTGCCTGGCCCAAGCACAAGTTGTGTAAGCGTCAACGTGGTTAGTCTTGCACCAGTCCTAGTGTCTCAGTGTGACAAAAATCTGCAAGCCCTGCCTAACCTTTCAGGAGTGCTGGACTAACACTGGGTCTCTGCAGAAATAAATCTCAGCAGTGTTAGGCAGGATCCAGCCTTCTGTTCTGTAACAGCTGAAAGGCTCAAATCAGGTAATTTTACAGGTGAGCTCAAAGGTGAGGTTATAAAGGAAACCTTTGGCCGAGACAAGATGAGTGCCCAAGAACTGTGTCTTTCAGGACTATATCTGGACAGTAACATGCTTCACATGTTGTTATAAACTCTTATCTGGAGAGGACATTCAAAGAAAGGATCTGGAAAATCAAAGGCAAAGCAATGAAGTGTGAACTCTAAATGAGTCCACTGTCCCAGCGCTACAGACTTTTCTGGGTGCAGACAGAGAGAAAAATTGTGTTGAAAGATGTTAAGGAGAGATTAAATTAACTTTTTTGTTAAATGTTAATTTGTTAAATTGTTAAAATGTTAAATGTGTGCACACTTAGGACCAACACAGAGATGTCCAGTCTAAATTGTGTCGTTCCCCCCCAACCCGTGTCCTCCACTTGCATCTCACTGGGAGCTTTGCCCCCACCCACCCTCTCCCACTCCAGCTGGCCAGCTCAGCGCTTGCTCCCTTTGCTCTCTGTGGAAGAAAGTGGGATTCTTCTGGAGGGTTGTCCAAGACCTGAGCAGCTCTCCCACTCCGTGCTGCCTCTGCCCGTGCTGGTCTCTCTGCTGACTGTGGCAGGAGGAGCACAGGGGGTGCCTGCCTTAGCAGCCCGTGTGTTACAGTACCCCCCGGGGCTGGACTCTGCACTGTGCGCTCCTTAGATAACGCTCTGAGCAGGTCCCAGCATAATTTTGGATGCCACGCGTGTGAACGAGTAACTAAAAATACCAATATATTCAAATGTGGGATAATTTCAGATGGCATATCCAACTGGTATTTAAAAATCTGAAGCCAACGTTGCTGAAAGATACACATTTGCCATCAGGAGAGAAGGGACTGGAGTCTGCTTCCTGAACTCCCACAGAGCACAGGGAAAGCAAAAAACACTTCAAAAAGTCTTTCCAAAGAGAGTCCCGCCTAGAGATGAAATTCCATATTTTCCAAGGCTTGTCCTGAAGCACAGACATGCTGAATGTTGTTTTCAATGTGCGAATTACATTTAGCTTTGGGTTTAATTTAAAAAAATATATATTCTGCTGAGAGAAACAGATAAAAATGTTGTTTCAGGACCTCACCAAATAATCATCCACCACCTGGATGCACAGTTGAACACGTATGGACATGTACCTTCCACACGGGCAGACACATATGGTACCCCACATAGCTCACAATGTAGGCATGGGCACACACACAGTAGCACGGACTCACCACGCTTCTGAGCAGACGTTTGTCGTGAACTGATGCAACAGAGGAGAGTACCTACACGTACACAGGCACTTGTCTTTGTCTTCTGCAGCATTTACCAGGACAAGAGCTTTCTAGATGCCAGGCTGCCAGGCTGTCTTGCTTTCATATACTCGACATCATTACTAATGGTAGGTGCAGTGCTATGCATGGTGCTCCATGCACCAGCTGGCATTGTCACCAGGGCCTGGCCCAGGGTGACACTGAGATGTGCACTGCCACAGGGAGACCTGCAGAGTCCAGCACCTCCTTGTGCAGGAACCTCTGGAACAACTGCCAGCGATGGGAAACATGGGACTGCAGCCCTAACGCAGCACCGTTGTGGACGCCTCACTTCCCATGGATTGCACAGAGCATTTTGGCGTCTGAGAGGAGCATTGAAGGGTCTAAACGACTTGGTATCTGAAATGAAGATGCCCAGAGCTTGCATTTGGGGATATCCTGTGGGTTGTTTGGAATGAACATGTCAACATCCCATGGGGCAGGCAGGGCAGAGAGCCTCTCCTGGGGTAACCGTGTGCCACGTGTGCACGCACCCACACTGTGGAAGAGGAGAGGGAACGTGGGGAACACCCCACCAGGGCAGCTTTCTCTTCAGCAGGAGGGGCTGAGCTCACATTTCACACTAGATAAGATTGTGCTCATTAGCAGCTGCTGGAGAGGCTGGTATGCCCTCTGTTCACACCCCTGCTTACTCCCTGATAATGAGCCTCTGCCCTTTGCCTCTCTCCTTCCCTTCATTTTCCCTGGAAAAAGTGTGTCATTCCTCCCTCCTAGTCCAACAGGGGTGTTGAGAGCTTGCGCTCTCCTCAGCCCCATGGTACCTTCCCCGGAGCACTGCTGGTGTTCAGGCTCAGATGTGGATAGCAGATCTCCATCGGAGTGTCCCCTGCTGGGCTTTCAGTCCCAGGTGTTTCAGGTTACTCAACCCTTTTCTCATACTTTCAGAGACAAATGGAGGTCAGTTCTGTGGCAAAAATATACTGTTCTAAAATGAAACATTAAAGTATTTCAGTGACAAATACCGGACAAAGTATTTCAATACTTTAGAGGCTGCTCTACCCAGTTGGGTCTCAGAGTCCACCAGCACACAGTCCCCATTCACTGTTCTCTTCAGGTCCAAAGTGATGCTGTCCCATCCTTCCTGAAGAGAAATATTTTAGCCACTGAGGGACAATGTGCATTTTTAAAATCTCAGCAGCATTTAGATACGAAACTGAAGAGGGAAAGGCCTCTGGGGCTTTGTGCTAGGGATATTTGAAAATGCCTTCTAGGTCACTGTCTTTGGTGCCACCGAAGTTTCTCTCAGTTCTGGACTTGGTATAAGAACTAGTGGCTCACCTCCAAAGTTTGAAACTACTCCTGCAAATGAATCCTGCCATGACAGTGCTGCAAATATACTCTGGTTTCTCTTCAGATCATATAAATCTTTCTATGATTCTCTAAAATGTCAGTAAGTTGGTAGTAGTCCACTATCTCGAGGGAAGTTGTCGTTATGTAGTACCATGGAACCACATCTTGCGTACCGAGCGCTCTCTATGCCCATCCCAAGGCATGGCTGGAGGTGATATGAACAGACCTATTCCCTACCGACTGTGACTTGCTGGGTGGTGAGCTGTAGTGTGCCTACTTTGTTTCAACTAGGTTGTTATATCTGAGATTACTTATTAGTAATCTCCCTTGAGACCTGATAAATATGAGAAAAATGAAGGAAGTAATTTAAAAATTTTTCTATTGCTATGGAGTTCAAAGGGTTTGCATGGCACCTAGAAGGTACCGCTCAATTTGTTTTGCATTCTCATGAACCAAGAACAGGAAATGCCAAAATGATCCCATGTTTAACATCTTGAGACTTTCTGACTCCATCCACTCTACCGGCTGTGGAATGGCTGGAGACACCTGAACTAAGTTAAAATGAGCAAATTGAGGTAGTAGGAGCAACATTTTGCAAGCATTTGGAGCTCAAGATCACATTATTCTGCAGTGTGGTTAGGTGAATTAGCCCACACTGTCAACTGGGAGACCATAGCCAAAATACTCCCAGTGCTGCAGTTAGCTCACTTTAGGCTAACCCATCTCTGCCCTACCCTCGAGTCTGCCACAGAAGTAAAATCTTTGGGAATGGGAAGACAAGATGACATGGTTTTTAGATCTAAACCCGAGATTTTACAGAAAGTGCTGGTCTAGGCAAAGAAATAACTACATGCTATTGGAGACTTTGTTAGCCCTTGTTAGTTTTGCTGGAGCAAGTTCTCTGGGGGCTAGACTCTGCTCCAGCCCCTTGTGCTGCTCAGGGACAGAGGTGTGCAAATAATAGGCAGGTCTGAGAATTGCTTGGGTATAGCTCAGCATGCTAGACTTTAACTTCAGGTTGCTCAACTCTTTTCTCATCCCTTTAGAGAGAAATGGAGGTCAGTTCTGCGGGAAAAAAAAAGCCATTCTAAAATGAAATATCAAAATATATCACTGACAAAAAATGGGCAAAATATTCTAACATTCCTGGATTGATTTCCTCTGAAGTACCTTTGTCTCCACCAGAAATATTTGCAATCTTAAATCTAAATTCAAGTATAGTTTTGGTGCAGTCCAGATTCCAGGGATTTTTTTTGTGGATTCACTGGGCCATTTTCCCACTCAGGAGATGAGAGTGCCAGGGAACCTGACTTTTGTAGAATCGTGTTTGAAGATTTGATTTCACACCTTCCTGGACTGAGAAGAAAAGATAATGCCATTCATTTCACCCAACATAAGAGAAGTCCTGTGGGTCAGAGTGATGGCCCATGTAGGCCAGGGCTCTGTCTCTCACACTTCAGACTGAAGTAAGGACCTTTTCCACCACTCCTCCTAAGGCAGCTGTTCCATCCCCTCCACTATTTCCATTGCCTTTCTCTGTCTCGGGGTCAATCACTCTGTGCTCAATCAGGAAAACCTGCTGCTGTTTAGGGGACAGTGCTCTGCCAGGTCAATTCTTACTGTTGTGGCAATATTTCAACTCTTTTAGGGAAATCTAGGGCCTAGAGGTCATCTTTTTACTACAGAGGGGAGATGCTCCAAGACGCAGTGTCTCTCTTCTCTCTGCGATCTTTTGTCTTGGCAAGTTGACCTTGTTCTATGTGTAGGAGCGTTACTCGCTCATGCTTGTGTTGCCCAGCATTCACAGAGATAATACATTGCCTTCTGCTGCACATACACAAAAGCATTAAAAGTTATTAGTACCAAAGATGCCCCAAATGCTCCCCTAGCCAACATTCAAATGAGACCTGGTCTAGCCTGTCAGCATCCCTTGCTTTTCAACACTTTCTGGCAGATGGTGCTGGCCCCAGAAGGCCTCTGATGGCCCCAGGAAACTCATCAGCTCATCACTGTCCAACAAGATGTGTCAGCGGTGACCACCTGCAGCAAACCAGCCAGCACCCTAAAAGCCGCTTTCCCCTACGCTGCCGTGAGTCACCGCTGGATGTGTCACACGCCGGCTGATGACAAGGAAGCGAGGAGGACTGTCTGCAAAAGGTGGATGCAGGGGGAATTGAAAGGAAGACTGAATGTTGAATTGCATGTATAAAACAGCCCCTGAGAACAGTGCCTCGTGATTTCCAGCAACCAAAAAGCGGTCAGGGTCTTGGTGGGTAGCCAGTTTGTCAGGGCCCTGAGGACACTAATTGGCCTTAGTGGCCTTGACCAACCTGGGGTCCCCACCCACACCCCTGACCATGGGGCCCAGGGACCCATTTCAGCCCAGCCATGGACCTTCAGTTCTGGCCTGTGCCACATTGTAGGAGCGCTGGTCTCCAGCTCAGCCACAGCCATGGCCCTGCCCGGACATGTGGGACCCCAGCTGGTGAGGTCCCTTTCGGGGATGCTGGCAGCGCTGGGGGCTCAGTCTTGGCTCTCAAAGAGGTCCTTGGGGCAGCTCAGCCAGGACAGGAGGCCACTGCATCCTGTCCCAACCCATAAGCAGTTCTGGCAGCTTCTGCTCTGTGCACTTTTGCTGTCAATTAAGCAAATTTGCTTTAAAAAAGCCACATTGCTCTTTTTTTTATATATATCCTGAAGAGGCAGAAAAATAGTTTTCTGGCCTCATCTGTCTTACGTTAGTTTTAATCTAATAAGGTTTACAGATGGATCTTCCTGTGACAGATGAAATTAAAATGAGAAAACTGAGAAACCAAGGCCAAAACACACAAGTAGAAGACTTTGGCAGGCATTTCTAAATATATGGTCTATGTCTTCTGTGGCTACCTGCTATCTTCACTTAGGAGAGCGGATGCATGAAATATAATTTAAGTGCACTTTGACAGTCTCCCCCAACAAACTCTGCTCTGGTCTGAAGACAGGAGACAGTTTTTAAAACTCTCTAGGACTCAAGTCTGCCACTCTCCGTAGTGCCAGCAGTGTCCCTGCTCAGACCCACGTGTGCTGAGAAAAGGCAAGCTGCAGCATCGTAGAGGAGCTTGCCTGCAATGAGGCAACTTGACCCTCTTGTTTGTATCCCCATTTTGCTCTCAGATCACCGGTGGCACAGAAGGACCATGTGCGCTATTTTTTGCTACCGCTTTGTGGCTGGCTCCCTTTGAAAAAGACTTTGGCTTGTACATCCAAAGAAAGAGGATTGAATGTGGCTTAGACCTCAGAGCAGACATTTCTCTCTGTCAATGACACCTTTAATCTGTCATTCTTGTGTTTAAACTGTTTCTTGTAGCTACCTGAAGGAATATGAATAATCCTCTGGTATTTCTATAACCTCTTTCTGACCCACTTGCTATTTTTACCCAAGTGCTTACTGGGTTTGGGGATGTGACTTTATAGCTCAGTGTTAGGACACTTGTGTAGCTGGAGACGGAGCTGGATATCAACCTGCGCATCAGTGAGCATCTGAGTGTTTTGCTGAGGAGCTGCCTCAGCAGGAGAGGTTGAGGGACACTTTCCTGCACTCCTGAGTTCAGGAGTTCAGGCCCCAGCTGGGAGGTGAGGCACATGGTCCATGTCCCATTCAGCAGAGGGGACTGAAGCCACCGTTAGTCGAGATGAATCCTAACCACTGAGTTGTTCAGGCAGAGTGGTGGAGACTTTGTGTGGTGACAGGCACCTAAATTCCTTTGGGACTGTGACTGATATCGTTATTCTCACAAATTCCTACCGTCAGGCTTGGGCAAGCTCCGTGTGACAGTGTTTGTGAACCTCATTGTAAGGGGTGCGTCCACCTCCACCACCCACTGACAGGGTGCTCAACTCGGGCTGGAGCCTCCACAGGGTGGTGGGGTGCTGAAAAGTTAAATATGGCACATGTCGAATTCCTACAATTAATCTAACACCGCCACTTTTCTGCATGTTCTACCGACTAAGCAGCTTCTTACCAGCTCCCTGGTGGGCCTCTAGTTTTGAAAATCCCAGTCATGAGCTCTGCTCTGGCCCTGTGGTGGCAAATGGTAGAGGGTATGAGACGTGGAGGACAACTTCACTGTGCAAACTCACATGTCTGATGTCAGCCCTGGCAGCTGGCCTTATTTTAATGACCTGCTTCTATACTTATAAACGCAGCACAAAGCAGCACCCACTCATACCGGTATTTCGCTCTTTTATTTTGCTCACTACAGTATTTCGTTGCTACCTGTCATCACTTAGCAGATATAGCCCTTCAGAAAATCCCACCTGCCTGTTGCACTCTAAAAACGAAGTATACATCTACTGCAATGGCATGGGAGTAGAAGTCTTGCAGAGCCGAGTGAAACGCCCGTTCTGCTGGCGGAGCAGAAGTTTGGAGGAACAATCTGTTCCATCTGCGTCTCTCGTAACGGAGAGGTTTGATCATCCTTTGGAATTATCAGAAACTGGATCTGGCCTGATTGTTTCTTCTGAGCTCTGTAGCCAAATAATTTAGCCTGTTGGAATATTGAGTGACGTTCACGACCCGATCCTGATTTCTAGGAAATCATTTGTTACTCATAACTACTTGATGATTATTGGGAGTAAAATGATGTTCTCTGGAGAAAGGTGCCAGATTTCAGCACTGCCAGAAACGTTACCTCTCCTGTTAGGATTTGGACTTCAAACTGTCAGAAATCCTATTTCACTCCAATATATTAAAGGCAGATCTTCTTACCCACATGTTCAGAGGGACCCTTATCCCGGTAACTGGATCATTCAGTAATACCGCTCTGGTACAGTCAAACACAAAGATGAAAGTTGAAATAATTTTAGCATGAGTGATTTGGCTTTGGTATTGATAAAAGCAAAAGGCTGCTGTTAAGAAGTGTTATCGTACTCAGAAAACAGCAAGTAATCCACACTGTGGACGTATTCATTGTGAAACAAGTCCGCCTTGTTTCTCTCTAGCTTAAGCCACATTAAATGGGAACTAAACTAAACAAAGCAAGGTTTTTAGGGAGGTGTGATATCTTTGCTGTGATAAATGGGCAGAAAAAACCTTGTCAGCTATTGGACACATGGGCTTCCTTTGCGTCTGCTTCTGTGCCTCAAAGTTCGTCTGAATTTTCTAATGCTGGTTTTGGTCTAATTGAAGATATTATCTGTCCTGACAAACCTTGCCTATCTTGTACCCTTTAGCCTTCTTATCTGTAGACCAACTTGCACTTAACGAGAACAAGAAATATGGGCATCTATACCTGGCATTCCTAAGAATAATAATTGCGCTTTCTAGACAAATACATTTTTGGATAAAGGACTTTGCTTGGCCGAAGTCTGGTACTCTCTAGACCAGACTAGCAAACCTTCTGTGGTGGCTTTGTGAAAACATTATTAATCAGCAGAGATTAGCAGTCAGCAAATTCTTTCTTCAGATATAAAATCTGGATTGTAAATGTGCCCATTCATGGCATGTGGGAGCTCTGCTCGTGGCACGCTAGCAGGACCATGCCTAAGCACACTCTTTCTGAAGCTTTCTAGAGATCAGCAGCTGTTTAGAACCATGATTTAAAACCCAATTACAGGCTGTGTAAAATCCCTCTTATTTAACTCAATAACGTGTAATGGGCTCAGCTGGGATTTCTTTTGTTTGTCTGGGTTTTTTTTTAAATATCATCCTCTTTAAAATCCATTTAAATCCATTTTCAACAAAGACCTTCTGTCAAAGGAGACACAGAAGATGCTGAGGGACAGGGAAGGGCTCTGTTCACCCGCTGAAGCCATGGGAGGTCTCAGAGCTCGCAAAGGTGAGAGGAATCTCCAGGCAGGGGCAGGTTTGCTTTGAGACCGTGCCCTGATTCATGTAACAGCAGCATGGAGGTGTTTTGCAGAGGGGATGTACCAAGGGAAAGGGTACTTGCTTTTGGTTTAGTCTGGTTTGTCTGGGTAAGACAATTGAAGCTCTGCCAGCCTGAAAACTGGCCTTAGATTCGGCAAGGCAGCTCTCAAAGCTACACCCTCATAGCTGTCTCCAGAAAAGAAGTCCAAAAATTGACTCCTCTCATCCAGCAGAACAAAGACTAAAATCTTCTGTAAGTATGCCAGGGAGTAAAAGATCAGGGAGGTTTGCAAGGCGTTTAAACTTAAGGACCAAGGTGATGGAAGGAGATGAGTACAAGTGTGTCATGAAATTACAAGGAGATTTCTAGGACTTGGGGCAGGAGTTGTGGGATCCACCTCATTTTAAGCCAGAGCTTGACTGGTTCTTGAAAAGCATCATGACATCCTGGAGGGAATGGAACCAAAAGGAGTTGGGAAGGTCTTTGGAGCCTGTAGATCTTGCATGAGAGGGGCTGGTATCTGTGTTGGAGTGCTGATTTCTACCTTGATGTTGAAGCTGTGCTAATGTCTCTGTGGAAATTGGGGTTGTGAGAAATGAGGCAAAGCCAAATGACTTGGATATATCTGCTTTTCTCTTCTTTTTTTTTCCCCCAATCCCCTATCAGGTAGTTTTATAACATGGAAACAACAGAGCGCTCAGTTCTTCACACTACAGTAGGTGAGAACTGAAATGTAGAAGACCAGAAGTTGCTTACAAGATATTTACCTCTTTTGCTGCTCATTTTGCCCAATGCAGCACTGAAACAGGCACTTAATACATCAATGCAACTGCAAGTAGCAGAGTACCTGCACTGTAGGTGGAGAAGCCTTCCCCATTGTCTTTCAAAGCTGTGAGCTGGCTCAGAGATTTCCTTCTCACACCAGCCAATCCGCCCAGAAATGGAAATGTCTCAGGGCCACAGACACATAGTAGGAAAGAGGGTGTTTTAGGGAAATTAAATGCTAAATTGATTACATAGGCTTAGCTGATTTCCTAGGGCTAAACATGGAAAGAGAAAAAACAAAGTGGTTTTAATGACTTAACTGAGCAAACATAACAAGAAAGTGATGAAATGTGAGAAAGATAAGACAGAATAAATAGAGAGAACTAACAGGAGCTTGCTATGCAGAAGCAGCGTTGCACTAGGGAGTAACCTATTACTCATACTGTCAAAGGTACAGTATGTGATGTGGAGGCTGGCCATGTAACACCACAGGGTTTGTTCTGCTACAGTTTTGCTTTTAGAGAAGCAAATAAAAAAATGCACAAACCTGAAAAAGAAAGTCTTAAAGGAAAGTGAACAGGATTCTTTTCTCTTTCCTATAAGAAGAGTTTTAGGTTGGCCTTTCAACATCAGTTTTTTAACTTCACCAAAAAACCCCCCTCTTCCAATAATGTTTTCTGAGGTCCACTGACAGCGGAGCACTCCATGGAAGCAGGGGAGGTTTTCTCTTGAAAACCCAGTGGGGCGGTGAGCAGCAGCATACGCCACTGGGAATTGCTGATTTTATTTCATTGTCACAGGAGTGTTCCCTCAGCTGGGACAGAGAAATGCTCAATTTCTGCATGTGGCTGCTGATGACATCTTTATTCTCCATCACAGCAGGATGGGGGATTCTGAAACCCTTCAAGGTCTTTGTTTTACAGGTGCGTAAGGGACTTTCTGTGATGCACAGCTCTCCAACAGAAAATTACTCTCCACTTAGCTCTTGGCAATTCATGCATGATTGAAAGTATCTAAGGTATAGGCACATTCCAGCAGAAAGTAATTTAACTCTTTTAATAAAGTATTCCTGCTTAAATGGGTGAGACAAACCAGCTAGGACTCTATACCCGACCAGTCATGTATTTCTGGACAGCAATACCTTAACTGTCCTTTGATATATTGCCATTTCATATTTGAGATAAAACTTATATAAGACAAAGAAAAGCACAGGGCAAAAAAAGAGGTCCCTATTTGGCAACTTTATACATAGTAGAGGATGACAGAGATTCACCAGAGCTCTGCTTTCTACATGCCATGGGGAAGAATTTCAACATGACAGGAGTTACGGAGAGGTCAGTGTGGAGATTTACACTCCCAGAAAACGCAGAGTGCAGAAGGCGAACCAGGTGAAATTTGTGTTGATGCAAAACAGTTACTCTGTTCCTTGAAAAGCAGACAATAGGCACAGATTTCATTTGGGGAAGGGAGATGCTTTCCCCACCCCCCCCAAAAAAAAAACCCATGACAATCAGAACTGAATTGTTCTGAGTTCATCCTTTCAAATCTTTAAATTACATGATGTCAGCTTCCTCCTGGCAGTTTCGTTGCTCCCACTCTCTGCACACTGGTCAGCAGTTACTCTCTGGCCTGCCACTGCATTTCCATCCTAGGCTCTGCACGGCTCCAGAAGGACCTGTTGGTCTGCTCTGCTGTCCTGGGCAATGATAGCTGGCCAGGACTTCTGTGGGCCTTCCCACGCTGTGTGGGAGCTCTGTGGGGTCTGGCCATCCTCCTTGGCATACCCAAGGAGCACCGAGCAGCACCCTATGAACAGCAATGGTGGTAACATTGGGCATCTGGCAGTTTGACAGGCACAAGAGGATGATTTTAGCCCCTTTGCCTACGCACTGCTTTTTAAATGTGCATGAATTGCCTCCTCCCAGTCTTCAGGGAGATCTGGAGACAGTCCAAAGAGAAATGGAGACAGTCTGAAGATAAATGACCTAGAAGGGAGGGAGGGAGGGAGGGAGGAAGGAAGGAAAGATTTTCCAGCAGAGGAAGAAGGGAAAACTCTAAAGCCAAAGAGAAAAGGCTGTGGGGATTGAGTGAGTCATGGGAACTTTGGGAAGTTTAAAACCACTTCTTCAAAGGCTTTCACCCATGAAGTGAGGTTAACCAACCCAGGGGCCGTGGCTGATTAAAACAAACTGCTCAGTGGGGATACAGCCACTTTGCTCCCAAGAGACCAAGACATAAGAGATCATTGGGGCAGTCAGAAAAGTGGAGGAGGCATTTGCAGGGCACAGTCAAGGGGACTGTTGATACCAAAGGGCCTGATATGACCTGAAGATCTTGTCGAGACCCTACTGTAGGTAAAACTTTCTTTGTAGCCTCAGTTCCTGCTGCCAAACAAGGGAGTCTGGTCTTAAAAAATGCATTTCAAAGATGCTAAGCATTTTTGTGTGTGTCTTCACCACAGACTGATAAAAAAATACTTCCCCTGAAGTGACTCCTGATTTCTAAAGCTTCTGTTCTGTAGACAGTCACATTAAAAAACAACATCTTGTTGCCCCCAGGGCCGAACCACAGTCAGCGATGAATAGTTCCTTTGAAAGGTGTTAAAAACAATCCCAGGAATTAGAGATGTGCTAACCTTAGCTTAGGATCACTAAAAACAACTGAGGCAATGACTGACCTAAAGTGAGCCCTATGACAGGGAAAAACGAACTCATCTCTAGGCAAATGTTACTTATTTAACCTGTCTGAACTCTTAAAGCACTAACAAACTGCAGCATGGCTTAGAGAGGTGGAGGGAGTGCAATACATTTAGACTTCCTAAGGGTCTTCAATAGGTGCTTGGCCAGGTAGTCAGAAGTGCTGGATAACCACAGGTTGAAGGACAAAGACCCATGAATGTAAATTGTTATGAGGCAAAAGGGAGAAAAAATAATCCTGATTCCTTTACATGCCCCAAAGGTCCTGAGGGACCTCCGAGTTCGGTACTTGGCTCTGCCAGACACTCAAACTGTCTTAGAAAAGAGTCATTGCTGTGTTGACTACCGTTTCCATTTCAAGTTCTGGTTCTAGTTGAAGTCCTTGTATATCTGGTCATGTCCGCTCCCTTCCTTCCCAGAATTCATAGGAGCAGGGCCAAAGGAGGTCATGAAGAATAAGCGATTTAATGAACTTCATTTCAGTCTTGATTTTGCAAATATTTCTATGTTTTACTTCAGTAGAATTATTTATATGCATAAAAGCATAAGAAGATAAGAAGTGGGTCAGACTGATGGTCGATCTTGCCCAGGGCTCTGTCTCTGGCAGCAGGGATAGAGCTGCTATTTAAGGAGAGCACATGAGCAGAGCTGCTTTCTCCTGTCTGTTCCCCTTGTATTCACCCAGCATCTATAACTGTTGGATTAGAAATACCTGACAGGACATCCCTGCCTTGTCCCTTTAAATATGTGTTTGTGGACTTGCTGCCCATGAATATGTCCCATGTTTTTCTGAGCCTGCTGATGTTGTCTGCCTGCACAGCCCCAAGTGACAGCAGGCTCCAGCAGTTTCATCCCCAACAGGTCAAGAAGTGCTTTCTGCTATGGTGCACACCACTCCTTTGCCAGTTTCAGTGGTGCTCCCTACTTCTTGTCCTGGAGGATTTGGTCAACAACCCAAGTCAAACATTATTGTTAATCTTCACAGAGCTGGTGACCTTTTGAAACAAAATGTCCCCTTCTTCACATGTGTTTATGCAGTAACATGCAAAAGGATGCTCTGGCTTCCATGGAAGATGGTAGTGATTTGATACATTTCTTTTGGGGATTTTTTTGGAGAACAGTTAGTATTTTTCTATGCATTCATTTGAAAAGGCAAAGCAGTCCACAAGCTTTATATGCTATGATAAGCCCTCTGCCATGACTGCAATGTGTGTTGTATGGCTAAAATTTGAAATCTGGCTTTCTTTACCAGTATTAATATTGCATAGTGTGCATCTGCACTCTGGCTGGCTGTCAGAAATATAGGAGAGAGATCTCATGAAATACAACTTGAGTAAGCACATAATTTCTTCTCAAAAAGTTTGTTTTGTCATGAATCAGAGCTGAAGACTGTGGACATCACATTACCATACTTGAGTCTTCATGACTTACACTACAGAAGCCAGCCAGGGACCAGAAACAAGTCTGGTCCACTTGGGACTGCCAAGACAGAGCAGATCACAAAGGTAGCTCATCCCAAGAAGGTAGACCCAAAGGTAAACCATGCTTTCCAGGCATGACCTGATCCAGCTCCAGCTCTGAATTCTCTTTCCCTACTTACTGCAAGGTTGCTAGAAGTTCATGGTTTTCATGGACATCTCTACCCCAGAATTCCTTTGCTCCAGAATGCGATCGCCTGAGGGAGAGAATAGCCACATTAGAAACAACTTTTCTGTTTGCAAATTTTCTTTACCATTTGCACGGTCTATTTGGTAGCAAATCCACACAACTGCTTGCACAAGAACAGCTTTAGCAGGTCAGATCCACTTCCCATAACCATGCCACGGTATCTTTTTTTAAAAAAATAGGCCCATATGAGTATTTGGTTTGACTCTTCTCCAAGAGAAAGCCAAAGTGAGTAACCAAGGCAATGAAGCCCAGTAAATCAGCTTCACTCAGCTAGAGTGGAAATCACAGAGAAAAAATCTGGTGATGCTTTAACAGAATACATGGTGACAGACAGAAGTATTGGTGAAGGTAGTTAGACAGCTTAGCACACAGCAGTGAGGAAAAGTCGTCAAGGGTGACAGTCTATTAAAAACTGCTGGACCATGAGCCAGAAAATACTGTGCTGCTGTTATCTGCTGTGTCCTCATTCTTCCATTCAGCATTAATCATCTCAGCTCTAAACCAATGGAGCAGATGTAGAAAATGTCCAATGAGGGGTGAGATTGGCAGAGGCACCACAGCTGGGGGAAGAACAGCAAGGAGAGCCTTCAAAGCCTGGGACCAGTGAATGGGGAGAATATAACCCAAGTATATTCAGTTATCCATGAAATAGCAAATGCTACAGAAATAAACAACTGGCTGTGCCCTACTTGCCTGGCAGAACAAGGGCAGAAGGACATCAGTTCTGTTAGAAAGAAACTAGTTCAATGGGTGTAAAAGGATGACATTATTTGCAGAGATTTAGTTGAACAGCACATCTGAAAATCTGAAGTCTGCAGAGAGTTTGAAGGTGTGCAACAGGCAGCTAACATTTTGCTAAAGATATTCCACTTCTGTCTGGTTGTGAACAGACTCTGGAGCTACGTGAGGATGTTTAGCAATCCTGAGGTGTGAGGCTGGAAGATGATTGCTGATCAGTCACATTTGTCCGTGGTTTTGCTTTTTTCCCCAGAGCATCTGGCCCTGGATGCTGCTCAAAGCAGGCTGTTGGATTACGTGTCATCTGTTCAGAAAGCATGAACACCACTGAAGCACTGGTCTGTCCTGACATGGCAGGACACAGGCTCCCACACCCGGGGGGCATAGTAGGAAGATGTCTGCTGGATTTCAAATTTGTCTCTTCAAGTGCAGCATGATCCCACCTTCCTGATCAATGTCGAGGTGAACATCACCTGCGGATCCCAGATCATCACATCTCTAGCACCTTCATATGGGAACAGACACCCAGCCTGGCTCATGCTCTCCATGAACATCACAAGCAGCCTGGAGCAGCACGGGGACACCCTTTGCTCCTGCCACTCAGCCGATCTCATCTCAGGTTGGTAATGTCACTCTGGACCAAGCCAACCTCTCTCCATCAGTTCAATGCATGTTGATGCATTAGGATGAGCTTAGTATTTTCCTCCCTCCTGTGCAATAAAATGAAATCCCTCTTGTATTTACACAAGGAGAGTTAAAAGTTACAGATAAAGCGACTACCCAAGGGAGAGACCAGAAGGTACAGATTACGAGATGCCTCCTACCATGCAATTAAGTGAGAAGAGTCAGAGCTAGTGTGTGTCTGTTATTAGCTGTGATTCCCCTCAGGCTGTTTGGGGGATGGAGCAGCCAAGGAGCAATCATTGTTTCTGACCTAGCTGGACAGTCCTAATCAATGTGTGATTCCAAATAAATCAAAGCACTTTTCTATAGAGAAATAACATTTCCATCCCATATGTCTGGGATCCAGCTAAATCCCACTCCCATTGAGACAAATGGCTGATGGGAGGTTTGAAAAGAGTCAGAGGATTTCTTTAGCATAAGTGGGCCCTTAGTAAGGCTCCTGCAGGCCATGAGTCATTGCTACCACATTATTATTATTACTATTATTATACTATTATTATCACTGCTAGGAATCCACAAGAAAGTCACGAGCTGGAAGCTCCCGGTCAGGAGTGTGCCTCTTGTGCACGGGGTAAGGCTGAGTTTGTCAGCTGTGTTTTCCTTTAGATGTGTGCATTCGCCGAGAGGTAGCTGGCTCCATTTGGGAGACAAGAATAGATCGTGCCTTCCACCCTGAGTGCTGGTCATGCTATCTACAGGCAGCAAATTACACGGTAATTCATCTTTGAATTACTCAGTAACTTGAAAGATAATTACCAGGTAACCTGCAACAACCTGCCCCAGCCGCTGCACGGACAGTATTTGTATGACATTCGCTATGTAATTAAAGAGCGGGTCGCTAGCTGGATGTGCTCCGGGAAATAAAAGGATACCTGAAGTGTGACTAAGAGGAATGCAGAGTTAATGCTCGGTGTATTTAAGAAAAATATTATATGTGTCATCTTCCTTGACTTCAGGCCAAATCCAAACTGTTTCCAGTCTGCCCTCTCAAGCTGCCTGAGTGAAAACCACATTTCTATCAACTGTACCTTCGAGAACCGAAAACTTCTTTAAGAGGCCTGCTGAAGGGAGCCATCGAGGGAATCACCTCAGCGTTACCTACCCCTCATTACTGGGGAGTTACCTGCCTCCACCTCCACGCACACTAGCTGAATTTATGGAAAATATCACAGCTCCTGCAGAGCCATTTCTGCAAGTCCTTCAGCTGGAATCCTTGTTCCACATTTTGTGAGCTCTGAAAACCAGTCATGACTTCACACTTCACCTCGAGTGGCATCTTTGGTTCATGTTCTTCCTGCCCGCTTGTCAGAGTCTCCAGCAGAGACACCTTTGTAAGGATCCCTAAACCATCGCCCTCCTAAAACCTCCTCACCTGCAGTGCTGATAAATAGTCCTGCACAGATTTGTTGTTGGTGTGCTAAGAAATCAAGGAACACTGGAATGAACTGAACTGTCTCCTGGCTTCCCTGTGCTCTTTGCCAGCCCAAATTCATCTGATGTCTCTCTTTCATATGTCAGTTGTAAACAACTTGAGGCAAGGACCAGACTGCTGGTCTGTATCTGTACAGCACCTAGCACATGGAGGTCCTTGCTCACGCCAGACCTCATCCGTGCTCTGGCAATACTAAATACAATTTAATAGACAGAAACACATTGTCTAAATTTAACAGCCTGAACTAGGAAGACTTAGCAACTTTTTTTTATGCAAGGAAAACTATAAAAATGATTTACTACAAATAAATAATTGGCAGCCCCTTATCTAGGTGCTGATTCAGGAAAGCATATACGTACATGCTTTAGTCATAATGACTTTGACAAATGACTTGGATGGGAACATTTTCTTGAGTCAGACTCTGATCCAGAACCACACAGAGCGGCATGCAATTGCTCATGCCATCTTTTTAGAGGTGAACTTCAGAAGAAAATCATGTTAGGTCAGCTCTCACCAAGCCAGATATGATATGACACCGCCTCTTCCATAGAAAGGGCAATGCGTCGTGACATCCTGTGATGGTTCCTTTAGTCATAAAGGAGGAGCTGAAGCTGCAGCAGTCAGTGGGATGTTTCTCACAGGGCAATGTATCAGGCACGGAGATCCTTATTTAATCAATATGCCAGCAAGATCCCAGACTTGTTGTGAGAGGGCATGTGCTCCAAGGAGTTCACAATCCGCTTAGCCCATGGCAGGCAAGCAGTTGAACGTCATTTAGGCACCTGGGAGACATGAGCATGGTCAGGGACAGCTGGGTGACATGAGGCAAACCGCCGTCTCTGTTTAGCTTCTGAATCTCTAGGAGGGAGAAGGGAGGTGGTGCCTCCCACCAGGACTGAACTCAGTGTCCAGCACAACAAGGCTGTGGTCTGAGCTGACAACTCCAGACTTGGCCATGACAGAAGTAATACTGTGTAGGAGCCAGAAAGGGATTGATGAAGGTCATTGGCAGAAGCAAGGTCTCCAGGTTTTCAGTCCTCGCTTTACTCTGTCCATTGTGTGCTTGTTTGTGTCTCTTCCCCTTGCTTGGGNAAAGAATAAGACCTTTTATATTCACAGATAAAATCCTCAAGACGTCTTGCTGTCATTAGTAGTCACCATGCTTTGTTTCCACTGTCTCCTAAGCTACCGAGGCTGCCAATGATGCAGTGCCAAACTTTTCTTCAGTGGCCACATGGCAGTCAAAACTCAGCATCATTACAGCACTATCTTCTAGTAACAAATGTAAAGATTTTTTTCAGTGACATTTGAGTAAGTTTATAAACCAAGTATTTCTCACGGGGTCATTGATCCATTTTCTTCTTTTTTTCAGAATTTTTAGTGTGTTTTACATTTTCCTCATTCTCATTAGGAATTTTTCCCTCTTAGAATCCCACCACTTGGCCAGCCAATGCTAATCAATCAACTTCTGCAACAGAAGATCAAGCTAAAAATACATATTAATAAAGCCAACAAATTACTGAGCAAAAGGTATGAATGGAAAAAGAAAAAACCAAGCATTCTAATTGTTTTATTAACTCAGTTGTTCATTTAGTTGAAAAGGGAAAAAAATCAAGGTTATGATTTTTGGATGTGAAATATCTGATTTTGAAAAAAAAAACCCACCCAAACTCTATCAAAAATTGTTTAAAGCGAAGAGTTTTAAGTCTTTCCTCCAAAATGCGGCTGCAGATGTGACCAGAGGCAATGTGGAACAATCTATTATGATCTGATGCTTTCTTGTGTTCTTCAGTTCACTGGCTAAAAACTCCAAAAGGAAATTAGGTGCCTTTGATGAAAATTTAGAATACTTCTTCAGAAGACAGGGCTGCAGTAAGGGACAGGCCCTGGCAACGTGCAGCTCCAGCACATTTTCCTCCCATTTTCTGTAGCTGAGCTCCCTGCTGCCTCACCTGCCACCTGGGCACATTTTCATGGAGGGAAAAGACGAGCTGAGCAAGCTCTGGGATTTCTCAATTGTATGTTACCTCAGTGCAGAGGAGAAATGATTCCCAAAACAGAGCTGGCCAGAATGAGGAATTTTCCACCACTTATTTTGAATGAATGATTTTTTTGTTTTGTTGGAAATCTGTCATGGAATTTCTTCATTCAGTGCCCTGAGCTGGCTATTTTCCGGTTATTGTCTCTTATCTGAATCCCAGAAGTATGAAAAGATATAAAAATATCTGAAACAGAGGGGTTTTTTGATTCGTTACTGTGAAAATGTTTCTGCTACGCTTTTCAGCTAGCTCTGTTATGAGGCCATGAGGTTTTCCTGGCAATACCCCTTGCTCATTTGCCAAAGGCATCCTGTTAAGCGCCAAACTGGTAATAGTGGATTCGCTGTATTTGGGTAAGGGCAAGTACCTTTGCTCAGCGAAAGGCATCCCCAACACTTTCCTTCTCCCCCTCTCTTTTGCCCTTCACCTTTTCTCTCTTTTCCCAGTGCACTGGAGTACAAATTTAGTAAATGCCTGGGAGGGTTGTTCTGGAGAGTATTTGCTTTTGATTTCTGAAAGTGTCAACAAGCACAGTAGCAACTCAATTTGAAGCAGCAAAATGAGAGCAGCCTTCAGGGAGACAAAGACTTTTTTTCTCTGTAGACAGCCTTGGAAGGCGAGAGAGAGCCCTGCAGCCTCCCCTGTTTCTGCATGTGCTTTGTATGGTCCTTTCAGGCTGTGTCTAACCAGCCCTATATTCATCTCACTAAGCAAAGGTCATCCTGTTATAAATGATCATAACAGCCCTGGCCCTGCAGAATGTGGCCAAGAGACCTGTGATACTAATTTATTGACATTTGGGGCCTGCAAATCCAAAAATATTTGGGATTCCCATCAGCTTGGAGGCAAGGGCTGATGGTGGGCTCCCAGATGTGGACCCCACTCTGGTTCTTTCAGATCCCTCTGGAAGAGGCGCAGAGCGCAGGTAAGAGGCATGGTGTTATTTTACAATAAGGGTGCAAGTGGCCTGGGCATAGCATCATTCTGTTAATAACAATGAAGGTGAGAGATCTAAGCTGGGACTTCAAGGCCTTTGACAGAACATGCTTGCAGCTCTTGTGTACCATCGTCCCGATGACTCGCCCTTGTCCCGTATCCTGCTACAGTCCCTGGTGGTCCCTGCCAGCAAGCCTGGGTTGTAAGGCAGCATCTCAGTCTGTCTGGGGACCAGTTTTTCCTACCCTAGAACAAATTTCTGCACCGTGGGGGTTTGCTTGAGCCTTTCCTCTAGCTCGGCAGCAATTTCCTTATTGTAACATTTTTCCAATTCACTCCCTGAATGAGCATATGCGGCACCTATCTGAAATGCCATTGCAGCTGCAGCGCAGCACAGGGATGTTGCAGATGCTCAGCTCCATCCAAGCTGGTTCCCCCACCCTGACCGGATTAGGGCAGTGACGAGCAGTGGAGGAGTTGGGCTCTCCAGAAGGACATGCGCTGTAGATACACCAGGCATGCAACTTCTACATGGCTCCCAGGCTTTCTGCAGGGTGAGGTGTGTGAGATGTTTTGTACCTGACCCTTTTGCTTTCCAGGAAATTTAGAGATGAAAAAATGCTGCTTTGTCACTGCACCTCCAGCCTGCTCTGGTAGGACAGAGCAGAGGCAGCTTGGACAGTGCAGAGCTATTTGGCCACTGGTTTCCCTGCTAAGACTGAGGTGCAGAATTGAGGTTTGCAACACCTTCACGCACACACAGGAACACAGACTGAAACCTGCCAAAATACCTGAATAGAAGAAACCACACATCTCTGGTGTTCGCTTGGGAGTTTTCTTGGAGCAAGTGGGAAGGTAGTGCTGGTCAGGCTCATCACCTGGAACTGAGATGTTCATCCTGACAGGTGAGCCTTGGGCTTCTCTGGGCCATGGGCTTTGACTGCTCTTGTGTTTGCTTTCTGCATAGATTGGCCTGCTGGTCCAACCACCTGCGTGGTAAATACTTTTTTGTGCTTTTGTCCTCCTCTAGGAAGGTGTTACTTCTTCCCAGGGAGCCAGAACCTCTGCACACATCCTCAGATATTTCCCAAAAAAGAAATATCATCCAGGGCATCCTGGCATGGTGCGTACAGTAGGTTTTCTTAATTGCTGGCCAAATCTTCATTCAGCTCCTCTTCATTCATATGCAGTATGTGACCAGGTAGCTTCTACTAAAGTTAATGGTACTTTTGCCTTAATTAAAACCTAAATGAGGACTCCAACTGGTCTTGTTTCAGCTAATCTGTACATAGCACCATGACTTTGTATGATGTTTTACAGTGAAGCTGCAAAACCCCTGCTGGGAGCCAGGGAATCAGCCAAACACAGTGAGTGGAGAGAGCTGTAAGGAAGAGGGGACAGGAGGATGAAGGGCTGAAAAATAGAGATTGGGTGGAATTCTTCGAGTTGCTGGGAGCGTCTGCATGTTGTTCGCTATGGTCAAGGCAAGGTGAATCCTAAATTATTCCCGAGAGATCCATATGTTCCTTATTTGGAGTGTTTTAGGTAAATTTTGCCAGACTCCATCCAATTTTGAGATATTTATGTCCTACCAGAAGTAAGCATACAGCTGAATGACCATCCATCTGGGTTTCAGGCTTCCAGGTGATACAAGCAGCCCATTCCTACAGACACAGGCCTGCCTTGGGGAGTGTGCATTGCTGTTTCTCCTTCTCGGTGGACTTCCTCAGCACCCAGCTGGGGTGGATATGGGGCCTGGTCCTCAGGGCCCTGTGGCCTCTGTGGGATGCACCCATCAGCATGAGAACCAGGGCTGGAAAGCCAAAGGCAGAGGGAGCACCTGGCCATGGCGCAAGGCCCTTCGAGTCAGTGAGCAGAAACAGGCTTTGAAAGAGCACGATTCCACTTACCCTGGGGTCAGCAGGAGCACAGAGAGGCCCCATGTGCCCATGTGGCTCCTGCTGGTTAAAAGACCTAATGCAGGAGGAAGTGCAAATGCTCTGAGTAATCGTTGCTGTTCCCTTTCACAAAGGGGCACTTGAGGATTTCTGGGTGAAGTCATTTGCTTGGCCTCAGGCAGGAGGGAGCCCAGCCAGGAGCAGAATGCTGTTTGCTTGGCCTCAAGCTCCCCCTTGCACTAGCCAGGGCTTTCACTGCAACAGGAAGAACCAGCGATAACACACCTCAAGCTCAGCAACACGCAGAGCCCAACAGCTCAAATCTTTGATACGTTGCATGCAAAATCCGATGTTTACATGTGTCTCCACCCCAGGTGCAGCATTGGGTTACATAGACGATGCCAACAGCCCCAGGACACCCAACTTTCCTTGGCGTGGAGCTGGGCTTCCCACAGGGTCCCAGCCTGCTGGTTCTTTCAGGTGGCAAACCCGGAGCAATGAAAGATCTTGACACGTGCTCATTGATTTTGTACAGCACAAAGGCTCGTTGACCCACATTAAATGGCTCCCATGGCGTACGCTGGAAACCTCACGTCTCCGCTGGCACCGTTCAACACTTGCTGATCTAATTCTCGTCAGTGTCCTTGTTTCTGCTGGCTGGTGACCACCCTCCAGATGAGGAAGCCAGCTCAATAGTCAAGCCTTTGTCTCTGAAGAGCATCAGTTCCTAGGCAGGTTGGGGCCGGCAGGAGGCCATAAATGGAGGTGGCATTTGGAAAGGTCAGAAGCAGCTTAGCAAACAAAAGCCATCGCTGGGAGAAATCACGAAGAGAAAACAAATATCTCTGCCGTTGTCAGTTGCTGTGCATAATGGAGGCAATAACATCTGAAAGCTGAGACCAGGGAGGCAGCCAGGGTGAAATTCAGGCACACTATGGGGAAATGCCTCATGCTCCTCCTTGGGTGATGTTATCTGGGCCAAGAAAAGACATCCAAAATCCATTAGATAACATTTCTGTTTGTTTCCTTGCACAGCTCTGACGTGACACGTTGGCTTGGGATTAATGCCTTGAGAAATGTTCTGTCAGTGCTACGGGGCATCCCCAAAACTGGCCACAGTCCAGACACCGCAGGGACTTCATTTCACCGGGGAGTACAACCAGTCTCGCGTCCCTTCTGTCTACAGCAGCTGGCTCCCACCATGAGCCTCAACTCACTCAGCCTGTGGTGAGCTCCCCTCAACATGAATTACTGATGCTTTCTGCCTTCCTTGCTGGGCTTTGCTGGGGAGGTCCTTTTCCTTTCCGTGCCTCAGTTTCTCCAACTGGTCACAGGGATGAGTCCTGCAGCTGTGGATTGCTTGCTTTGCAGAAATGATCTCTGAGTTCTCCTCGGGGACTTTGCTTTGTTCTCCCCTCCCCACCACTGAAAACTGAAGTCATTTGGGCTGAATGTAAATAGTTGCTCCATGTGTATGGACTACCCCCAATTCTTGCTGCTGTCCTGTAGGAACAGTCTGGATTCTTATTTTTATTTCCCCTTCTGGTGTCAAAGAAAGCAGGAAAGATATAAATCTGCTGTGAAAGTTAACAAAAAAAATATTGCCTGTTAAGGTTTTGGTGGAAAAAACTTTGACTTGTTGTCAGACTACAGCAGAATCCTGAATCACCCTAATTTGGGGGAGATGGTGTCTGGGTAAAGACTGAGAGATGTGTGCGAGGTGTTTGTCCTTTGCACTGCCTGTCCAAGGACACAGAGGTCTGCTGCAGGGTGACTTTGGCTCGGGACTTGGCACCTACAGCAGGCAAGACTGCTAGGAGCAGTTGCACAGTGCCAAGCAGCTGGGATCCATACCACCGTGCCACCCTTCCGTTGTCCGGCAAGCTGGGCATGCATAGGAAGGTAGGAATGGGCACGGCTAGCAGAGCTGCATCCTTAAATTTGAGAGGCGAAATGTCCTGCTCATCACCTTGCACAGCCTGGTACTTGGGTGCTGAGGGAGAGGAATGCAGGGTCTTTGTGTCCTGCTCCTTCCTCTTCTCCAGTCACTCTGAGCGCGACCCGTCCACCCTCCATCCCTGCCGGTTTCAAGTCATCCCCAGGCCTGGGCAAGCTCTGGTGCAAGGATTGGTGCTATGCTTGGCTGTGGTGCTGGCCCTCCTTAGCAGTCAAAAAGCGGTTAACCTGGTGGCCTTTAATTCTGGCCTCAGGAAGCCAAAACCAGCTGCTCTGAGTGGTTTTTCCCTGTCCTAAAAATGCCTGGGAAGAAAGGATGCCTGCAAGAAGACTTAGCAGAGCTCTCTGCAAAGAGCAGGCGCCATGAACAGGCACTGGCGGTGATAAGCCTTTTGCAAGGACAAATGACAGCTAAAGTCTGATCGATGGTTTAGAGCACATTTACGCTTGTGCATGTGAGGGTATGTGTACGTACATGTGTATGACCTGGGGGGTTTCTGTCATCTTTCTCCTCTGTCACAGTATGGTGTTTTAATCCATGTGGTTAAATGAGTTTCGAGATTGCTGAAGGCATGCTTCACCAATCGAAGGGAAAGTAAGGAAATGGATATGAAATCCTGCCCTGGGGTGAGAATTACATCCCTGCTTTCGTACAATGTATAATTAACCAGTGGAACTCATTTCTGTGATCTATTATTGAGGCAAATCACTGTAGTAAGCTTCAAATAATGATTAGACAGTAGTGGGGAAAGGAAAGTTTCGCAGAGCAGTAATGTCTGCAGTTCCTGCCGCTTGGAGTAAAACACAGCCCAGCTCCCTTGCATCAGGGCAGCCAGAAAAAAGAAACAGCAACGCATCTTTGTCACAAGGCATAGCACAGGCGACTTGCCAGCCGTACGGACCAGCAGCTGAGCCTCCTGCTTCTGCAGACATCAGGACCAGTGCAAGGAGAAGGAGGAGATGCTCGGGGCAAAGGAAGCGTGTCCAGAGAAGGGCAACGAAGCTGGGGAAGGGTCTGGAGCACAAGTGCTGTGAGGAGCGGCTGAGGGACCTGGGGTTGTTCAGCCTGCAGAAGAGGAGGCTGAGGGGAGACCTCATTGCCCTCTACAACCGCCTGAGAGGAGGGTGCAGTGAGGTGGGGGTTGGTCTCTTCTCCCAAGGAACAAGTGATAGGATGAGAGGCAATGGCCTCAAGTTGTGCCAGGGGAGGTTTAGGTTGGATATTAGGAAAAACTTCTTCACAGAAAAGGTTGTCAAGTATTGGTCCAGGCTGCCCAGGGAAGTGGTGGAGTCCCCATCCCTGGAGGTATTTAAAAGCCGAGCAGACGAGGCGCTCAGGGACATGGTTTAGTGGTGGACAGGTACGGTTGGACTGGATGATCTTAAAGGTCTTTTCCAACCAAATGATTCCATGATTCTATGATTCTATAAGTACAGCAACCAGGGAGCTAAATGAGTGCGCAGGAGAGCTGGATACTCAGGCACTCTAGGGCATGTGTCCATCCCATCTAAGGCTACACATCGCTGAGACATGCCCCATGGTTGGCTTGGCAGGTGCTTACGGTAAGTCTAAAAAACCAAAGCATGCAGCGAGTGCTCCATCCCTGCATCACCCTCATGGAGATATCTCAGCATGCCAGGGCTACTCAAATGATCCCAGACACTTCAGCTGAGGCAAACAAATTGACAGTCATGTGTCACGTGTAGAGACAGATGCATGGAGTTGTCTTAATTAGGAGCCATCCTCATAGCAAGATATTTAGGGAGTGGAAAAAGCCCCTCAGTGCCCATCCTCTTGTGCTATAAGAAATAGTTAAGAGCTGCTCCTATCTCACTCCTTCCACAAATGCTCATAGACCATCTCTTTTCCAAGCTGAGGTATCCTGGCTGTTTGGGGCGTAGTTTACTGAACATTTCAAGTTATCGGGAGCCAGCAGTATGGCTGATAGAAGTAATCAGACCCTGTCCTACATCTCCACCTTCAGAGTGGTCCCCCCCTGTGCCAGCACATGTGTTCGTATCATATTCTGAACTGGACTGGGATGGTGACCCAAACATTTTGTTTGACCAAAACTGAGGTGGTGGAGTCCCCATCCCTGGAGGTGTTCAAAAAACGTGTAGACATGGCACTTCAGGACATGGTTTAGTAGGCATGGTGGTGTTGGGTTGACGGTTGGACTCAATGATCCTAGAGGTCTTTTCCAAACTTAATGATTCTGTGATTCTATTCTATGATTCTATGAGCTGATACTTTCAGTGAATGCATGAAGCAACAATTTCCCAAAGAGACAATGACTCATTAAGCTCTATTTTGGGGGGTAACAGTTAGAGTTCCTCAATTTGTACATATCGCTAGGGTTTTTTTTCCTCCCATAGACATTACTTTGTATTTGCTGACATTGCATTTCACCAATCAATCATGAAATCCCTTTGCACTTCTCAAACATCTGTATTCATGTTACCTCAGCCCAGATTCTTTCAGGGTCCTGCCAGTACCGTCCCGCCGTAAATATGTGCCACCTATTTGTAGGTTTATTTCTTGGTCTGTATGTTGTTATTAATCCTGGAGCAGACCTTCCTTCTCACCTCATGACAGGTTAATTTTTGTAAGAACCTTCCATAAGAAACCTTCCCAAAAGATTGTTTTAGGAATCCAGATGTGTTATCAGCAGTCCAAAGACCGAGTGATTACTTCAGAGAGCTCTAATATATCTGGGAGGCACAACTTCACATTGTGAAAGCTGCGTGGTTTCCTCCCCAGTTCATAATATTGATCTGAGTATACCTGTATCTTTTCAGTTTCCATCAACTTCTTGATTAAAAAAATCAGACATATTGGTCTGTAGTTTCCTAGATAAGCTTCGTAACCTTTTTAAAAGATGATGTTGCATCTTATCATTCTTTCACTAGTGAGGTTAATTTTAGTGTTGGATTGCACATTTCAGGAGTTGTTCAGCAATTTCGTATTTGAGGTCCTTCAAAACTTTCAGGTTAGTATCTTGTCATTCTGGTAGATTGGTTTTGATCATTTAATCCATTCTATTGACAAATTAGGTTAAAACAGTTCTTTACGTTCACCCCTACTGAAGGAATGCCAGGTTGTATTCACATTCTTGAGCTTCAACAAAGTAAATAAACAACAATGCAAATAATTCATATACTTTTTCTTATAGGAAAGTGTCTTCCCTGATGGCCCTTCTCTACTTCAATCATGATTACTTAAACCAACCCACTGGCAAACTCCCTGCTTCTGATGTGTTGGAAAATGGTTTTATTAGTGGTTTTTATGCCTTTAGCAAGTTGTTTTTCAAGATATGTTTTGCTTTCTTTTACTGGTTTTACATTTAACTTACGAAAGTTTGTGATCCTTCATGTTTTCATCATAGAGGCATGAATTCCACTATTGAAGGATTTTTTTCTTTCTAATAGCCTCCTTTACTTTGTTCTTCAACTAAGCAGACTTTTTGTTTGTGTGTGTGGTCTTTCAGCATCCTTTTTAAAATTGATATTTATTTACTTTGAAGAGATTTATGATGTCTGTAAGCAGTGTTTCTTGTCTGCAAATATTTTGCTCTTTTAGCTGCACCTTTTGCTTCTCTCTGAACTGCCATCCTCATCTTCTTGTATTGCCATTTTTGAAAGTTAGATGATAAAGCATATCGCATCCCTACTCCTCTTGTAATAGTTTAAATCAAGCAGTGTAAAAAGTTAAGATCAGATGGTAAAAACTCCTCTGTGACTCACATGTTGGTGTAAAATTGCTCAGATCTCTACAGGGTCTCTGAACCCTTCTGGTTCAGACCTGGGGACTAAACTGATGTAAATCAGATAAATGGATTTAAGGTGGCCCCTGTGGCTTCCGCATCGGTGTAGCTAAATGTTTAGGATTGCATGCTTATTTCAAATGATACGAACCTGTACATGGACCAGGACTTGAAGAGTAAGTACCATCAGTGTTACGGCTTTTCAAAAAGCCTCTTCAGTATCTACCATGGCAAGACTTAAATAGCCATGCAGATTTTTGCCCCATGGTGAAAAGGTAAACTAAGCCCCGTGAATTTGTCTGCATGCGAGTGTGTGTGTCTGTGCACGATCTCTGAAAGCTTATTTACACTCAGCAAACAGCTGGCTAATTGGTGGTTAGGCGTATCTGCCTCTGCCCCAGTTGGCAGGCTCGTGGTGTGTTCTTTGCTTTCCTTTTCAAAATCATAAATCACGTTTCCAAATGAAATCTCTCTCAAGGAAACAATTGAGAATCAAGGCTGTTGTGCCAGAAATCACACAGCCCTTGGAGCTGATGCACATGCACATGCAAGAAATACTGTCCGCACTTCAGCTATGGCTGTCCTTGTTCTTGAGCATCACCTTCTGGAGAGGATTCAAAGCCCTCAGTGCACAGAAGCCAAAGGCCCCATGGCAGAGTGTGAAGCAAAGCATGTTAAAAACATCAGCAGGGTCAGAAGGAGGGTTGAGAGGAGTTGGCAGAGCAAGGATCCAGCACGGCAGCTACAGAAGCTCGTCAGATTATGGTGCTGCTGCTAGAGAGAAGGAAGCCAACAGGAAACAGAGGGGAAAGGCCAAAAAATACAACTGTGCTGACTGGGAGGAAACTGCTCGAAAAGGAGAAATCCAGGTCTGCAAGGAACGTGCCCAGTGGCCTCCATGACTTCAGACTGCAGTGCAGAAATCACTGACTTGGCTAAACACTTTATCCCTGGTGACTTCAAACAACACATGGCTTCTTTGTAAGCAGAGCAGATCTGAGCATGAGCAAGGAGCAGTTATGGTGCATTCATTTTTCAGAAAATGGAAAGAATATTGCTGTGTATGTTTCCATTTTTATTCAGCATTTTTGACCTGAAGAGGGCACAAAATGTCATGGAGAAAATGAAAGAATGGGTAAACCAGTGCTGTTTCTTCATTTACTCCCACAGTTCTACATCAATTTATACCAGCTACTGAGCTTTGCTTTGGGCTGGTTATCCCCTGCTCAGGGTCATCATCTGTGCCAGCACAAAGTGAGGGAAGCTGGCTCTTCTAGCTGAAGGATTATACTCTTTTCTTCAACCCCTATCTGGGATTTTCACTGCCGGAGGATGGAGACAAACTTCCTTGAAACATCTTTGCTTCCTTCACCAACAAAAGCCCTGTGCTCTCAAGACTGTTCTGCTCTCAAGGTGGCATGTACCCTGGTCTGGGCTCCCTCTCCAGAGTGCATTAGGGCACCACATGGTGCTGGTACCCACCAGCGTGAGATCTGACGATGCCCTTCTGCACTGCCTGCTGGTGTATCAACATGTCCTAGATCGTAACCATTGCTTGAAGAACAACTGCAGCGACAGGAAAGGGATGAGTACCCAATGACAACTAATCTCATCCTTGTCTGAAGTCACACTGGACTTCCCCAGGTTGCTCTGGCTTTTGCTGAGAGCTCCAGCCATGGGGCAGTGCTGGTCTCTACCAAGGTTCCTGTTGTGCACAGGTGGTGTTTGCACCCAGATGCTGGACTAGAATGGGTGCACAACCTCTGGGTGCTGGTGGTGACACTTCACAGTGACCTGTCTGCAAAACCTGACCTCTTGAACACAGGGAGCAGCTCATGAGGTGTTTAAGACGCGCAAGGGCAGACCCCAAGGGGATAGGATAGAATAGAACAGAACAGAACAGAACAGAACAGAACAGAACAGAAAAGAAAAGAAAAGAAAAGAAAAGAAAAGAAAAGAAAAGAAAAGAAAAGAAAAGAAAAGAAAAGAAAAGAAAAGAAAAGAAAAGAAAAGAAAAGAAAAGAAAAGAAAAGAAAAGAAAAGAAAAGAAAAGAAAAGAAAAGAAAAGAAAAGAAAAGAAAAGAAAAGAAAAGAAAAGAAAAGAAAAGAAAAGAAAAGAAAAGAAAAGAAAAGAAAAGAAAAGAAAAGAAAAGAAAAGAAAAGAAAAGAAAAGAAAAGAAAAGAAAAGAAAAGAAAAGAAAAGAAAAGAAAAGAAAAGAAAAGAAAAGAAAAGAAAAGAAAAGAAAAGAAAAGAAAAGAAAAGAAAAGAAAAGAAAAGAAAAGAAAAGAAAAGAAAAGAAAAGAAAAGAAAAGAAAAGAAAAGAAAAGAAAAGAAAAGAAAAGAAAAGAAAAGAAAAGAAAAGAAAAGAAAAGAAAAGAAAAGAAAAGAAAAGAAAAGAAAAGAAAAGAAAAGAAAAGAAAAGAAAAGAAAAGAAAAGAAAAGAAAAGAAAAGAAAAGAAAAGAAAAGAAAAGAAAAGAAAAGAAAAGAAAAGAAAAGAATAATTTCAGTTGGAAGGGAGGTACAATGGTCATCTAGTCCAACTGACTTACAGCTAGAGCAGAAACTCACACTGGAACTCCATCTGCTATATTTGGTTGACATGTTCTTTGGAAAATGGCACGGTCTCTTTGAGTCTCGGTTTTCTTGTCTGTGGAGAAGGCAGTATCCACCACCTGCTTCATATGACTGTTAGGCATCGGTTAAATGTCTCATCATCCAGGTTGTTATCTATAAGATCTCGTTTTCTGGCCCAGTTGCATGATTGGAGGCAGTTAACTGTGGGGTCGGGTGGGGATTAACATCGCAGTTATTAACTGAGGGGTTAATGGGGCTGAGGCTGACAGCTGCTCCATGATCACACCTCCCAGCGATACAGATGGATACCCTGGGAGAGCCTGCGCACGTGGTTTTGCTTGTGCATGCATCTTTGCCCTGCTACCAAGTAAAATACGAGCCAGCTCAACAACATCCTTAAAGAGTCCTGGTTCCTGAGTGTGTTTTACTGTCAGAGCATTAAATGTAATAGCTTGTTTGCAGCTGGGACTGGAAACCCCCCCACTGCCTTGTAAGTAAAGCAATGAGAATCGCTGATGCCTTGTCCCTGCTGGCCTTTGTCATTTCTGCATCCACCCATCTCCTCCATCCTGAGCTCCCCTCTGCTGTCCTGTGCTGGAAGCTGGGGCAGGGTCGGCTGAGTGAGATCTTCCGCTGGAGAGGAGAAAAGCCAAAGATAGGGTCCTACACACAGGACTGTCCTACAGGAGGGGAACTCTATTCTGGGACAAAAACTGAGAAGTCCTTGGGGTCTGAGCTCCTTGTGCTGAACGTGCAGCTGGGACTGCATGAGCAGGGAACAGAGGGACTAAATCCTCTCGTTGTGCTACAGCTGCCACTGGAGCCTTGTGCTCGATCCTCAGTTCAGAGCAGAGCAATGTGCTTTGAATGAGCAGGCTCGAGGAGCTCCGTCTAGGCAGCTTACCAGAGAGGATGGTGTGACTTGTTTGCTGTCTGCGGACCTACGCATTTGCTCATTAAACACTCTGCAATCCATCAGGCATGAGAGAAACAAGGCCCGGCGCGGGTGGAGTTGGGAACAGGACCAGTCTGGAGCAGGCACAAGGCACACCTTTTTGCAGAGAGGTGTGCTTTAACTAACATTTTGGGGTTTGGACCTAGAATTTTGGAAAAACACTTTGATTTAAGCTCAGCCATTGCCCAGGGAGCAGGAAGGGCCTCAGGGCTGTTGGAGTACCCAGGAGGTCGGAAATGATGCTCAAAATCTTCAGCCTGACCTCATCTTGGAGGAGAAAACCACAGCCAGGGCAACCATCTGCTGGTCCTGTGGCACTGGTGATGTGCTGGGAGCAGGCCACCCAGAGCCATGGTGTGAGGACACAAATGTGCAGGGTTTTTTTCTCCAGCTTAGGTAGACTCTAGATCCTCATGAAAGCTTCTGTCACTTGTCCGGGGATACACGGAGTTGCTAACGATTCGGGAACTGCTGGTTAATCTTTGGCTGTGTGAGATAGGGAGGCAGCAGAGACCACTGAAGCCAACATCAGCAGAGCCTGCTGAGACCCAGCTACCTGCCCAACCTACCACCTTCCTTCACAACTTCTGAGCTGGCAGCTCACGAGCTTCAGGAGCATGCTCAACGCCCCCAGTGAAAGCATTTTTCAAATGTGTGAGGACAGCACAGTCCAATTTTCCACCACCAGCAGCCAGATCCCTGTTTAATGACAGACACGTGTCGGGGTGGTGGCTCCCAGCCCACAGGCACTCTGGCTCACGAGGACCGCCCTGCTGCTGGACTCCTTGCACTAAGAGCTGTTATTTGTCTCTTCTAATGCCAAGATACTTCAGCCCACGGGTTGCTCTCAGCCATCTTGGTGCTAGTCCATCAATCAGAGAGCTTTAAGGTAGGAAGAGATTAGATCGTGTTCCTTCCTGCAACTCAGCTGCTAACTGCAGGACTGGGAGGCAGGGGAGTAGGCCCTAGGGGAGGGCCCCAGCTGGCCAGGGTTCAGGACCTTTCTCCGCAAGGACTGTGGGACCTTGGGCAAGCCCTGTGCCTGTCTTGCCTCTCCATCTGTGGAAGGGCCACAGTAATTTCCTGCCGTTGGATTTCAGCAGTGGCTGGCTGGTAGGGGGAACCAAATCTAGTGGCTTTGGATGAAAACTTCTCCCAGATCTTGTGGACAGCCTCCACAGTTCCCAAAGCACTGTCCATGAACAGGGACCTCCACAGCCCCTCAAGCTCTTCCTCCTCCTCTGCAAGGCACGAAATAGAAATGACTTTGTTTACTTGCCACATTTAAGTCTCGTTCCCCCCTTAGCTTCCTGCTTGTTCAGACTGTTCCCTCTTTATCTTCCCAGACAATCTCCATTGCCTTTGTTTGGCTTCCAGAAAATCCCTGTTCTAACTGGGCAGGAGGAAAAGCAAATTCAATGGCTTCCTCTCACAAAGGAGGAGTTTTGAGAAGGCAAAGCCCAGAGCAATGCGTGTTTTGCTCATGCCACAAGCCGCGTGAGTGGGTAGTGTTCAAACCTACCTGCACTATCATACAGATTGCTCTCTTGAGTGGGAGGGGGAAGAGAAAGACCCATTAAAGACTGCCTTGCCAGCGTGTAAAATTAATGCATGCATATACTTTTGAGAAGAAGGATGATTTCCTTGTCAGTTCTTGAGTGACTCTGAGCAGCCCAGAAACAGATTCACAAGTCACACCAAAAGCTCCACATCTGAAGACCTTCACCTGCCATTGCACTAAATACTGCACCAGGCACTGGTTACCTCTGTCGTGGAAATTCACGAGTGCCTGGGATCACTCCTGTGTGCTGGCACACAATTATTTGAGTGATTAATTTATTAAAGCTATTAGGCCCTTCTGCCCAGGAGCAATGCGGTCTCTCCCAAACTGTTCCTGGGCATGGTTGGGAGTTAGTCCAGACCAGGCACCACTCCCAGGAGCAGCCTGGATGCAGCCACCTTGGCTGGGGCTAGGAGAGGTACCTGTACGGCCTCACTGCAAGGGGACACTCCCAGGCCGGTGTCCTTTTCTGTTACTACGTGGCCTCAGTGTCCACGTTTGTTCCTTGCCTGCACCTTGTTTCTCCTTTAAACCATGGACTCTCCTTGTCTCTGACTCCTGCAGCCAGTGCTCTTCCCTTCATCTAAACTGTCCAGGGATAGACTATCCTTCTTATCCTTCAGCCCTCCTTGTTGGACCCTCTCATCCCCCGTCATGCCATCAACACTTCATCCCATCATCAATGAAAAGAGCTGAGTCAATGGTGGGAATATATCCTGGGACTGCTTTGTGGGCAGAGAAGGCGGTAGGATCTGTGAGGATTGCCTTGCTGGAGGGTGGCTGAGGGGAAGGAAGATATGCAAGGGTGTTTTGACATTGTAATTATTTTTCTATTTTCCTCCTAATTACCACCACGTGCCCGGTGCTTTCGTGAGACATTCATTAACGCTGTGTTTGAATCCAAATAAACAATCATCTCCGTTCGCCCCTCCCTGGACCCCTACATCTTTTTCTCCGTGAAAATTCAGCAGGCAGGAGGAGCGTGAGCCCTCTGCTCTGGGGGAGGCTGTGGTGTCTGAAGGCGAGGCTTTGACTTGCCTGTTAGCCCAAAGGAAAGAAATAATGATAGAATTTAACAGAGTAAAATGTGTTGAGGGATGAGAAGTGAGATACTTTGTAATACAGAAGCAAACCGGGGCAAAATTACCATCTTAATTGTATTAATGTTGCCAATTAGAGACAGAGCCCGTGTTGCTCAGCAGGAGTGTTCTGGGATAGAAGGGAAGACAAATTATCTGCAAACTCCTTATTTTGTCTTTGTGAATTACCACCCCAAGGTACTTAATTGAATCTCTAGTCCTGATCAGTGAACATTGTTCAGGGAGTGAATTAAGGAAAGGCCCCACAGGCCTGCTCTGTTTTGTCCCAATTAACAGAAACACTAGATTTCTTTTTTTTTTTTAAATCACTACATGGCTAAGAGTTAAATTGGAAAGGAGAAGCTGGGTCTAAACCATTTAATTTCTGCCCAGAGCAGAGCTGGACGACTGTGTTGGGTACGTGCATGGCAGTCTGCAGGTTGTGCCACCCCTCGGAGCACCACTAAAATGGGAAAAAGGAGCTGGGATCCCCATTCAGAGCATGGATCCCCTTGATGTCTCTCCTGGTCACCCCCCCTCTGCTCCCATGGGTGGCACCCTGCTGTGTCGCCACATGGAGGGGAAATTATAGAGAGCAAGTATCATCACTTGTGTAGGACAGCATGGTGCAGGATGGGACAACCCAGACCAAGGGTGTTACTGCCCCCAAAATTATCATGAGGGTGGAAATGCTGCCCTTGGCTGAGCTCCATCAGCTGTGGAGTTTGTTGCTGGTGGTGTTTCGAGTTTTTTTGTACAGTAAAAACACAGAGGGGATGTAACTGTCATTGCTCTGAGACAATATCACGGATAAGCACCAACCTGAGCCAGTTTGTGGATGTGCACCCAATGCCCTGTACATTTCTGGGTCTCCTGACGTGTTAATTTTAGGCAGTGCTTAGTTTAGAGTGATGTGCTTAGAGAAAATTCCCAAAGGGAATCTGTTGACCAGTTCTTTTGATTTTATGGCATGGATTGTTCTTTGTGTATTATCAGGATTATTGTATTTTAAAGTCTTTGAGTCTGTTTGTTCTCTTATTTAGTGAAGAAAGGAAGCAGCCACAGGTGAGTGTTCCTGCATGGTACTGGATCACTTCAGACACTGAAACACTCCAAGTTTTTTGAGTTTTTTTTCTGCTGGAGCAAAATGTAATGTTTTGACTAATCCAAGCCCTATAACTCAGGGTTAGCCCATTCTTGCATTGCTTAAAAAGTATAATGTTTGGGGTGGGGGGAAAAAAATCAAAACCCCAGATGTAATAGGTTTAGAAAGACTAATTACCTGATTTTACTTTGAAAAGATGAGTTGTTTCTGATCATGGTTAGACATCCTTGAAAAGTGAAGAGAGGGGATTTGGGATTAAAAGGAACCGACAGTTCTGATGTGGGCTTGGTTTTATTATGGGGATTTCCTCCTTTCACCCACAGGGTCTCGAGTCCATCTAGGAAAGAGCTGCACATCTGCCAGAGCTGCCCTGATCAGAAGAAAGCCTGGGCTCTGCTTGGCTGGAGAGACTGTTCCCCTGGAGAGAGAGAAGTGCTTTACAGCCGTGCAAAGCTAATTTTCACTCCTGCTCTTCATGATCCCTTCTGTGTCCTCATGTGCCTTGTGAGTGTCAGTTTTAGGAGCAAGGATCATTCCTCCGTGTACAGTATCCAGCACGTCACGGTCTTCGCCAGATCCTGAAGGTTCATTTATAGTAATAATAATGATGTGTTCAGCAGCTTCTTATTGAATGCCAAGGAAGGAGTGACCTACAGGAGAACTCTGAAAGGGATTCCTAGAAAGGAAGGAGATGATCCGCTAGAGCTGAGCTCTTTCAGCCCAGCTTCAGGCACATCCGTGAACTCTGCTGAGGGAAGGAGGCTGAGTAAACAGGCAAGAGGGGCAGTCATTTAAGTCAAAATAAATGCCGTGAAATTCTTTCCATTGTATCTTGTTGAATACAGAAGCTTGGATGATGAAGCCATGAATTCCAGAGCAGGGGCACCTGGAACAGGGCCTGTGAGGAAGGGGAAAAAATATTGTAAAACATAATGATCAAACAGTAGGGGAGAGCAAGGACCATGAAAACATCAAAAGTCATGGCAATTGTTTGGGATGAGAATGTTTTTAAGAGTCCCTGTTTATGTTGGACAGAAGAGTTTGCTTTGAACAATAGATGAACTTTTGCAAAGCAGGCAAAATCTACTCTACTCACTACTAGGAGTTTCTTTTCCTTTTCTTGAAAAAATATATATTTACAAAAACAGTGAAAAATGAAAATATGTCTTATTGTTTTGCTGTCTGCTCCAGGTCTTCTTCTCACACTGTTCATGCTGGACTGTAGGGATAGGACTGGATGAGACGCAGGGGTAATTTGCCCTGGAAATGTCTGTGTGTTTGATGTGTGGTCAAATTCATGGGGTTCGTGTATCTCCAGGTTCAGGCACAGGCACAAACACATGTAACTGGGGTCCAGACACCAGCGCTTTCTGCCTGTGCCACCAAGTTTATCTAAGGCACACTTGGGGTACCCCATCCATCTGACCCTGAACAATTAAACTTTATGGGAGTTTGAGCCCTGGTTTTATGCTTATTTTTAATATTATGAAGGTGTCCGGGATACTTCAGAGTTGCATTTAGGTGTTATGTTGTGATTACAAGATACTGGCACACAGAGATCCAGCCTTGTGGGTCAGGAATGTGGATGCTCCAGGCTAAACAGGCTAGAAGAGGCAAACATCATTACACCGAGGTTACGGCTCTTGCTCTGGACAGACTGCTGGCTGGTTCTCCGGGGATCTGACAAAGGCGTCTGCAGTCCCCACTCCATAAGGGTGGGCTCTCACGACATGGGCTGGGGAATCCTCTCACCCCAAGTCTGCACTTTCACCTCCCTGCATGCCTTTGGCTTTGCAAACCAGTCTCATCCATCCAGGTTCACAGAGAACAACCATGGCTGTTGAAGCCCAGGTGTCTTTGTCCTGAACAGAAAGGCATAGACGGTCACTGATGCAACATGACAGAAGAGGAGACGTTGTTTCTCCCCCTTCCAGATGAAGTCACACAGCGCTGGGCAGCATGAGTTACATCTGCCTTCAGCAGACCCATGACTTGAGTCTGGATGGTCAGGGTGGCATCTTTATCACGGCCAAACTTCTAGCAACAGCAGTTGCCAGGACAGGACAGGCTCTGAGGAGCCCCAGTGGGCACAGCAGCAATGCTAGGAAGTTGGTTTCAGCAGGAAAACCTCTGAGCTTCTGATTTTAGTTTTGTTGGAGGTATGACTCAGGTATCAGGAGCCATAGAGTGACCAGAGGTCTGAAAGCAAACGAATGACCAGCCCAGCAGCAGGATTCCTGCAGACAGGGAAGCCTGGGCAGGTTTCTGTGAACACAGAGCTTGGCCGACTTCCATGGGAGCTGCCCCCAAGTGCTTCCCTCCTTAGCAGGGCTCTCGTGGTACGCACTTGAGCTGCTTGGTCCTGAGCATACAGCAGGACCACACATGGCATCTTTTGCTGTTCCCTATGAAAGAGAGAAGCCATGAGAGGTTCCATCAGCTAGAAAGCATTCTCTGGGTGCTGATAAATGTGGAATGTTTGCAGCAGCAGCCAGGAAAGGCAACGCTGCAATCTCCAGGACAGACCACGCAGAGATTTGCGACTATTCTCTTGCACACATCAAACAAACACAGCAACACCGTGCTGTGCTGCAGCGTACACAGCCCCTGAACTGTACCTGGCTGTGACAGCCTTCATGGAAAAACACCCTCCCCTTCACCTCTGCAAGGACCTCCGTACCTCCTGCTGTGGCGCAAACACTCTGGGTGACTGGGGCAGCTTGGTGGCCCTGCAGGACATGGCCCGTTTAAGAGGGCTTTCCCCTGTGGCCCCTGGACAATGGCTAGCTGTTCCTGGAGTGCCCCATACATTCCAGGATGCATTGGGCCTCACAAGTTAAATATTTAGTCTTTCCTGAATCCAAATACTTCCTGAGCTCCTGGTTTTGTTGTTTTCATACATTCGGCTTTGTTTCGCTTGATTAGAGCGGTGGGGTTTGTAGATAGGGACTCTATTCTTGGCAGAAAGTGGAATATTATTAACATTCCTTATCGCAGGAGCGTACATTATTGCGTGACATTGCACAGAGTAACCTTAAAATAAAAGCCCTCCTCTGCCATTCTGGGCATTGTTTTGACTGCCAGCCGCCTCCACAGCGCTCCGAGCAGAGACACCGCTCCCTGGGCTATCGGCTGCGACTTCCACTCCTTTCCTAAATCTGTGCCATTCACTCGCAAAAGGACGCTCCGTTCAGCGTATCCCTGGTGGCAAAGCAGCACGGTGTGATTCGGAGCCTGGTTTCTAGCGAACCAGGGCTTAAAGCCGATTTGGCTGCCTCCTCCAGCTGTGGGCTTGCTCAGGGGAAGGGGTATAAATCAAAGGCTTTGGAGAGCGATACGCAGTGTGCATATCACTTCAGAGAGTGCATCATTCACAGTGTCTCCGAATCCCTGTGTCACCCTTCTGACACTCGTTACCATTTTCCCTGACCAGGGGCTTTGGCAAGGACAGGGCATGATGCTTTCAGGCTTTTCTCTGGAAAATTTGCAGTTGTCTCTGCAGAGTCCTCTATCTAGCTTAGCAAAAACAGGCATGCAGGAAGGATGGAACAGGCCTCATGGTTTTCACGTTTCCCCCTTGAGTTTTGGTACGATCCATAAATTATAAGCTTCGCATTAAAAAAAAAAAGTCTATCTTTTCCTATCACAAAGTAACTGTGATGCAGTCCTGTCATCCACCCTGGCAGAAAATTGTCTCCAAGTAAAAAACAGCAGCACAGGCAACAAACAGCTCATGCATGCCTATCCCGTACCTAATTAAGGCTATTTTAATGCTAACATTATTAAACAAGAGTAATTTCTCTTTCTGTCTCCTATTTGTAAAAAAACACAGGAAAATTAAATGTCTTAATAGAGGAACTGGGAGTGTGAATGCGCCAGCAGCATTTGCTCAGCCATGTTAGAAGCATGCAGGATTTTCTTACTGTTTTTCTGGGTCAGGGTGCAGCCTGATAGATTGCTATTTTATTACAAACTGTGTGTCCCAAAATATGCAGAAAGTGCAACCCAGTTGAGTCCGTGCTGTTGGAGTTGCGTTGCTATTTGTGCAACCTTAACGCCGCACTGTAACGGGCTTTGCATGCAATAAATGTGCAACTTAGCCAGGATCGTTTCTACTCCAGTTCTGTCTTACCTCATGTTGACGAGCTAATTACTAGACGTGGTAGCAAAATATCTCAATCACACCGTTACCTGTCTCATCAGCCTCACTATGGCTTGGACTTGAGAAACTGGAGAGTTGCCTCTTTTGGCTGGTGGAGGAACGGAGCCAAGAGTGGTCTGCAGCAGAAAACACTGAAGGAAGCTGATCTTCATCCTCAGATCCATGATTTTTCAGTAAGGAGTAAGGTGTCCTGTGTTGCCCGTGGGTTTGATAGGAGAAAAAGCTTTCTCCAGACCTCAAAGCCAGTCCAGGGGAAGATTTTTCTTTGGTTATTTTCAGAGATGCTGGTCAAAAACGGATAAACATTGAACCTGGCAGGATGCTTTCTACAGCATTTCTCATTGGAGAAGTTATGACCAAATAGTTGGAAGTGTTTCAGATTTTCACAGACTTTTAGCTGGCTGATCAATATATGCAGTCTCTTTTTTTTGTCTTTTTTTTTTTTTTTTTTCTCTCTGAACAGGTTTACAAGAGTTCCCAGTAGCTCCAGCCATCCTTTCCTAGATCATCATGAATCTAGGTGCTGTAAACCAGCTAAGGAGCAGAGAAATTGCGCTATACGTGCAGGTCACTGCCACAAAGTGCGATAGATAGGTAGGTGAAGGAGCACGTTGCAGCCTGCGTGCTGGGAGTGTGGTTGAAGTGGCCTTAAAGGAGTGTGAAGATTGTTGTACACAAGCCTAAAAACCACTTCTTTGGTGTAGCAGCTGGTGCAGCTTGCTGCCAGATCTCCTTCATACCGACGCAGGCTCTGGGGAAGCAGCAAAAGGCTTCAAGGCAGCACTACAGAGAGATCTCGGGAGCCTCTGCGATGGGTAGGTTACTCCCCAAGAGCCATTGCATGCCCCAGGGCAGCGAAGGTCCTGGTGAACCACGTCAGTGTGACCAACAGCAGATATTAGGAGCGATAGCATCGAAACACGCTCTCTTGTCAGCACTGTCCCTGCAAGGCTCCTGAACCTTATCTCAGAACAGAGAAGTCCATGCTGGCCAACCCGACTGCCAGGCTGAAACACAAGGTAGACAACGACACCTGAAGGCAGCAGGCTCCAGTGCCTTGCGATCTTGGCAATGTTTTCACTTAGTCATCAGAGTGTGCTTACAAGTCTCTCCCACTATTCTCTCCCTGCCAGCAGCTGACAAGCGTATCTAGTTAAGCTTAACAGAAGTATGTTTAATAATTAGCAGAGCTCAGGAAGACCTTGCTTGCAGCTCTGTTGTGTGTGGAGGTGTTAATAAGAGCACATGAGGAATGAGAAATGTTTGGCACTTGCAGCAGCTGGAGGATGCTTCCACCCTCATCCCGCAGGCAGCATTTATCAGTGGCTCCAGGCTGATGTCATCAGCGCCCGGAGGCTCCTCTTGGTCTCCGCTTCACCATCTGCCCTTCCATTCCCAGGAGTGAGGGACGCTGAGGACAGCGAAACGGGCTCCAGTACATGGGGCAGACAGTCCACCTCAGCCCCACCTCAGCCAGGGAGCCTCCTGCCCTCGCTCATGCTGGCTCAGCCTCGCCTGCTCTGTGCAGGCAGGAACAGGCAGCCTCCAACCGCATCCTAACATGGGTTGCCCACTGCCCTGCTCTTGTTGAAACTTTCCTAGCAGGCACCATCTCCTCTTTTGCACAATTTAGACAGGGCTGCCCTGAGCCTGTCCTCCCCACCTCTGCCTTGCTCCCCACTCATGGTTGCTGCTGGCCATCAGAGCTCTGGCCTTCCCGTCTCCCCCCGCTCTCCCCCTCCTCAGTCCCACCTTCTGGAAATGTCCCTCACCAGGGCAGTTTCGCAAGCTCCATAGCTCTGGGTTGCAGCTCTCAGTGCTGTTATCTAGTCCGTCAATCTATTTCCTTGCTCATTTTCATCTCAGCTGCATCTGTTCTCCATTTCAGCCCATCCATAACCTTCCTTATTCCAGACCGTTCCAGACTGGCTCCTTCTGTTTGTGTACATTTGCTGCCAACCTTTAGTCTCCTTCACACTTCCCTTTGCTTTGCTTTTATGGCCTTTTATGATGTTTATGTTACATCAAGGCCCTTTCCCTTTTTATTCCCTTCCTGCCCCTGGATAATTAGTCTTCCATCCATGGCTTTTACTGCCTGCCTTTATCATGGATGTTTCTGTGGGTGACAGGAGTGTCTGGAGCACATAACCTCTGTCTGCAAGCCAATAGGCAGCTCAGATATGGGTCAGGGCTAAACATGCTTTGCTGATGGACTCTGCCCATTACCTGATGGACCTTCCCTGCGCACACCCTGAAGCCTCTCACATAAAGCTGCTATATCTTTCCTGACTTGGCCTCCTCCGAAAGCCAATGGCTACCACCTTCAGGTGCCTTCTTGTCTGTCACAGTCACGGTCTGGGAGAGGGGACAACATCCCCTGCCACTCCTGCAGCCCCACCTTCAGGGGGACAGGGCAGTGCCAGTCCTTTGCATCTAGCAGAGGCACAAGGTTCATCTCTGCTGCACGTGCGTGGTGTGAGTGAACGGCAATCTGTATGGGAACGCTGATTTCTCATGGCCCCTATGAGACAGCCCGTCTGTAGACCTCAGACAGCACTGACCCACATCTGGAGGTGTCTGATTCAGTCCATGGGTGGTTTAAATGTCTGCTCCTGTCCACCCACCCTGAAAATGGGGTAGTGGCTGATCCATGGGCCTGCAGAGATGGGGAGCAGAGGGGAGGGCCGCTCTCTTTAACACCTAGTGTCTCAACCACCCCCAGAGCTCCCTCACCCAAATCAGGAATGAGGAGGTACCATCACCACCACCAATTAATTGATGTGCTTCTAACCTCAGAGTCTTGTTGATTCCCAGAAGAATTTAGCCTGAGGAAACAGTGTGTCTAGCTAATACAGGAGCTCTGGGTTTGTCCCTCCAGGAAGGGTGGCCAAGCAATGGACTTGTCCAAGTGAAGATGAGTTGGAAAAGGTACACGACAGGGCTCAGAGGGAGCGTGTCTGTGTGGTCAGATCAGAGTAGCTCCTCTCCCCAGCCACAGCAGCCCTGGAGACGAAAGAGGGAAATGGTCTTGGCAGGACAAGGAGCCATGATAACCTGGGAAGAGAAGTCCAGGCATGCCACCATGAAAAGCTCTAAGCACAAAGAGTAACTAGGCCCTGAGGCAGGATGTTTTGAGAAATCATCCCTGCACAAATACCGTGACAGGGAAGAGAAACTGCCAGGGGAAAAGTGAGGTGTTTCTCAGGTTAGAGCACGTAAGTGGTCGCAGAGACGCTGGAGAAGTCAGACCATATTGCATCCTGCCAGGGTGCCACTGCACAGAAAGCAACCAACCACGTTCTCATAAGAAATGGCACTGTCTGCTTCACTGTTTCCAGGCCTTACCACAAAAGCATGAACACCACCCTCTGACTTCCAGACTATTGCATTCAGTCTTGCACCAGCACTGCTTCCCATTCCAGTCTCTCTGCTTTCTTTTCCCTTTCTTTGTTGGAGTGATGAAATCCCATCTCAGTGCATCTAAAGCATCTTCATTCCCACGTCATCCTCGCTCTTCTTGTTTATTTTTCCTTCTCATCAGGAAAATTCCATTTTTCCCAATGATGCTAAAGCCTGTATGATGATTTCATCTTAGTACACAGCTCCAGTGTCCCGGGGACCCGTGCCAGCACCAGGCTGATTTGGAGGACTCTGCTCCAGCTGACCAAGGGTAAAGGACCCTACAGGGATCGTCTCCTTATAACACTTGTGTCCTGAGCAGTAACATGCCTTTTCTCTCTGGATGTTTTGGTGCACACATGCAGAGAGAGCCCCTTCGGGAAGGACAGCAAGAGCAAAAATCTCCAAGCAGGAGGTGATAGCACTGACACATAAATCTTCAACAATTTAGGAGGCTCAGGGAGAACACAGAGGGATTTAGAGGAGGAAGGGAAATTAGTGGTGAGGTGTGGGTCAAAGGGTCTGGTCTTATTGCTAGATCAGCTGCGGAGCGTGGGGATGGGTTGAAGGGAGGCGAAGTCCTCAGAGGATCCCCCAGGGGCAAACAAGGAGGAGGTGGGTGTGTAGCTCTTAATTTTTCCTCTATTTCTTTGGCTTTCCATGGCTATAGGGCACCTAGACCTCAGCCCCTTAGCGCAGCCGGTGGTGCTAAGGCTGGTGCCTGCTGTCCCGGGTCCAAGGAGCGGTGAGCTGTAAGGCTGGACCCGGACATGGGGTCAGGCTGAGATACAGGTCTGCTGGGTGGGCAGAGGGAAACATCTGACAGTCTTGCCCTGGGCCTACCCAGGACTGTGTGAGGACCTCACGATGGGAGCCAAGGGAGCCTAAAAGCTATTAACCCCTCATTCTGCCCTGATGGTATGATATGGGGTGCAGTCAGGAGAACCCCACAGCTCCCCCCCTGCACGCTTCCCCCTTCCAGAGGGTAACAGCCAAACCCTTGTTTTTCTTTCTCTCTCATGTTAAAGCTCTTTCCCTTGCAGCTGCTGGAGTAATTTAATTAAATTGTAATGCTGCGGAGCTGGCTCCTCTCCAAGGGCAGGAGCAACAGCTTGCCACCTCGAGGGCAGGCAGGCTCCCGGGGAGCCAGTCGCACAGCACCAATAACACACTGCACTTGACTCATAAGTCTCCCGATGACAGGTTTAAAAGAAACCCCACCCTGCAGGAGCACCGTGCTGCAAAGCTGCCCCGGAGGCAGCCCTCTGCACTGGGCCCTGGCACCCTGGCAGCTTCGGGCACCGTGGGGCCAAGGCAGCCCTGCCCGAGGCGATGCTGAGCTCTCCAGAGATGTGCTGAGCTCCCTCCTGTGTCTGGCTCCAGCCAGCAACCAGCAAACCCCATGTCAGCTGCAGGGCAGCTTCTTCTACAGGAGAGGAGCCTGTGCCCAGGATGGTGCTGAGCATCCCAGGGGACCCCAGCAGCATCTGCTCCTGCAAGAGGGGCTGGGGGTGATTTGCTGGCCTTGGCAGGGCTGGGACAGAGCCAGAAAAACTGAGCAACAAATCCTGGAGCAGAAGAGTCCCTCTGCCCTGCCAGCCGAGTGCTCTCTTGACTTAGCGTCCTTCCTTCTCTCTCCTCCCCTCTCAGCATCTCCAGCCGCTGCCCTTGTCTCCAGGTTGAGACTGTCCCCATGCCCCTTCCAGAGCACCCACCCCTCACCTGGCCAAAATACCCCCATGCAATCTCCTCTCAATCTTGCACAACCCATGGCCTCCCCCAGAGCCTTTCTCCCGGCCTTCTGCAAGGGACCTCTGCGTGCCAGGGTACCACTGCCCTGCACCGCAGAGCTGTGCACCATCACTGCCCTGCACCCCGGGGTGCAGCAGTCCTTCCTCTGCCAGCCAGCAGGTACCCAGCACCCTGTCCCACCACCTGCAGTAGCCCAAGTGCCGTGTGCTCGGTCTCGCCAGCATCCTCCAGAGAGAAGCCTGGAGCCAGCAGAGGACACACAGCATTTCTATTCCCTCCTCTCTGCTGCTTCCCCTATTTCTGCCTCTCCCAGAGGCAACCTGTGAACAAATGCAAACCCCAAGGAAAGTCTCAGATCTTTTAAAATGAAAGAAATCCTGTCTGGAAGAGAAAGTCGCACAGAGGCACAGCTGCTGCCAGCAGGGAGCTGCTCCTCACGAGCATCTCTGTCTGAAGGCAGATTGCAGCAAGAATAAATGCTGGTCTTGTGAGCAGCGGGCTGCTGTTGGCACCGGGCACATCAGCAGCATCACAGGTCAAGCAGGGGTGGGAGGGCAGACGAGTGAAACCTTCCTCTGCTATTCCTCCGTAAGAGCTAAACTCCCGGCTGTTTTCCATGCATTCCTTGGAAAGCATATCCTTAGCAAAGCCCATTTCATCTCCAGGAGAGATGAGCTCCTGGAGGAGCTCCCAGCAATAACCAGACAGAGACAAAGCCCATGAGGGGCAAACTTCCATTAAAACCTAAAATGTGAGCGTGTACTGGTGGCAAACATATTGCCATCGCCACGCCGGGAATGCTGGGGCCACGGAGACGTGAACTTGCCGAGATGCCCTGGGCACAGCTGCATGCCCCAGGCAGCTGAGTCCTGTGACTCCCGAGAGTCCCTGTGCTTGAGGCAGAATACAGAAATCATGAAAAGTCTGCCTGCAACACCAGGAACAGAGATAGGGAGAAATGTCAGGATATTTCCACAGCTCTGGGAACAATCAACCTCATAAACCATGACCTAGTCCCTGCCGAAAGGGTAGGGCAGTCCCATGGCTACACAGCCCAGGAGCTCTTGCTACCCACCCCTCATAAAGAAGATCACCCAAAGGAAAAGCAGAGCTCCCAGGTCAGCTTGGATAAAATCCTGATCCCAGCAAGACAACAGAAGAAGGAGTGGGTCAGGGTGGCTCAAAAAGTGCTGGCCTCTAATGTTAAACGAACGTCCACGTGCACACAGGTACGTGTGTTGCATCTGTGTGCATGGGTCGGTGTGCACGAATGGGTGGAGGAAGGTGTCTGTGGTGGAGAGGGCAGTTTGGGAAGGCTGGTTCTTCCCCCAGCTGTGCAAGCATCCTTCCCACAAAGCACCTCGCTGCTCAAGGACATCATGCCCAGGCCATCAGGTCCTGCAGGGGAGGATATTGCAGCAGGCTCTTTTGAAATACTCCAGGGGAATGGCTGGGAAAATCCCTTCAGCACTTTGCTCCTGGCCGCTACAGCTGCTGTTTATTTCATGGCCTTTTTCATCTGCTGGGGAGGAGGAAGGACAGGAGGACGCCGTGTGCTGGGGCGCAGGGCTGGCCCCCTGCCCCATGGAGAGGTCCCTCCTATACCTGTCCTCCCTGCCCTCCAGCACCTTGCCTGTGGCCTCACTCCTCCTGGGGACAGCCAGGACAGGGGCACCCAAGAGGGAGCGGAGGGGAGGGTGCTCCCCTGGGGATCTATGTGGTGTGGAATTGATGCCAGCCAGCAGCTCCTTTGCAAATCTAATGCCAAGTGCCACTGGTTTTACTGCAGTGTGCTGAGCACAGGAAAATCCTGGGGCAGGTGCAAGGGACCCGTCAGAGCCTACGTCCCATTGCAAGGAACAGAGGTACCTTATTTTGACAAAAATCTCACCCTTTTTGATGGTATCACAAAATTTCTGCAAGTTTCTGGACAGCTTTCCTGTATTCCTGCTGGTGGAGAATAACTAGGACCTGGGTGAAGCCAATTATCAGACCCTTAGGTAATATTTTGAGAACCATACACTACATAAATAACTCAATGAGAATTTCTCTCTCCTTCAAAATTCAGTGGCACTTTCGATGCAGAACACCAGATAATCTGGCCTACAATGGATATTAGTGTCTGAATGATTTCCTTGCAGGGGATTGTGTTGATTGTACTACAGAAGAGTTATTCTTAGTTTTTTGCTTATTAAAATATTACCTGTAAGAATAAATACATCCTAGAGATAGGCTCATGTTGAAAATTTGGGGTTAAAATTCAATGTCACCAAGGTGGAATCCTCTTCCCACCTCTAAGCAGGCTGAGAGTAAAGGCAAGGAATAAAAAAGAGCAAAAGAGGACTAGACCATGTAGAAAATGTCCCAGAAAGATTTGAGGTTTTATTTGTATCAGTATTAATCTGTCATGGCAGAACCCTGGCAACCAAAAGCAGGAATTTGACTTACCATAACAAATCCTAGGTGCGCAGAAGTTGTGTCTTGATTTATAAATAACAGTAGTTCAATAAATGGTTCTTAGCCATCCTCTTACAAATGCAAGATTTGATGGTTTTCCCTGGGAGAAAGCTGCCCATGGACCTGATATGAAAGTATTTCAAACCTTTTGTAAGTACATGGCCAGCTCTGCTGGGCCCAGGGTCAGCGGGGGCTCTGGCTGTTTGATGAGGGCCCTGTAGAGTGGCCTGTTCAGAGCAGAAGGTATCTCGGTCTTTGTGTGCTTACTGAAACACATGGTTGGCCAACGCTCTTCTAAATACTATGATGAAGTTTGAAATACACGGTTCATTTCAACTCTGCCTCCAATTTGCTTAAATGTGAAAAAACATCTGGAGAGTCCCATGATCCTTCAGGTAATCCATGTCTAATTCATTGCCTGGGAAGTTATTTCAGTAGTTAATTACTCTTGAGATGTTAAAAATTTGCATCTTATTTTAGCTAGGATTTGTCTAGTTTCATGTCAGCCAGGGTAGCTTGAGTTACGTGGGCTGGATGTATCGCAGAGTGCTATAGTCTGAAATATTTACTCGACCTTAGCATCAAATTCAGCAACGTTAAGGTCAAGATTGTCACTTCTTGATCTTTGCTTTGACATATGGTGGTATGCTCTCTCTGCGCTTTATATGCAGCGAAAGAGAGGCTCAGAAGGAAGCAGAGTGCGTACGTGGGGGGGAAAGGGAGACCTTATGAATGAGCATCATTAATATTGCAAAATCAAGTACTCGGATGTTGGAAGCTTTAGGTTGCCTTTCTCATGGAGTTGGCCATCAAAGATATATTAGCATAGCTTAGAGAACTGGGTTGTTCCCAGGATTGTGAGAGCTGCCTGAAAAGGAGGATTCATTCCTGTCCAAAAAGTTTTGAAGTCTCTTCTTTTTCAGATCTGGAACAAATCAGGCAGAAAAGTGACATGGGCCAAGTGGCCTGCCTTAGGGGGGCTTTGGATGCAAATGGCCGTATGGCTTTCCTCCTTGTCCCTACAGGGGTCACTGAAACCAATGCATTTTCCCAAAGAAAGCTTCATTTTCAAAAAACTGCCTTTTCTGGAGTGAGAGGGGGAGCAACCCTTTAAGCGAAAATCTCCCACCGGCTCAAGTATACACCCCGGATAATTTTTTTTCTTGCAATATATTTCACCACATTTGGCTGTCATTCACATGGCCACAAATCTAGAGTAGCTAGCCTGAAATTGAGATAGGCATGTGCCTTGGCACTATGGTGATAGTTGCCTTAGAAATAAATAAACACCCAAGGTGGATGGATAGATTTCTGCCTGCATAGCGGGGAGCCGACTCGGGCCCGGTGCTCGCTGCACGGCACATTGATTTCCAGTCCCATCCACGGGCTTCTACCATCTCTAAGGCAACTGTTTGGGCTTATTTATATTCCTGCCGAGATGTAAAAACAACAGCCTGCAAAGTTATCTTTCCTGGTTATCTTTATTGTTTGCATAGCACAGATTTCCCTCGATGCAAAGAGAGGGGGCTTTATTCTCCCTTGAAAACAGCCTGAACTTCGTTTAGGGAGCAGAGGAGCATACCAAGCACTGAAATACATTGATGAAGCTTGTTAACCTCCAGCTCCCCTGCTCTGTCCTGGTGACCTCTCTGCCATCACTGTGAACCCCAGTTAACCGTGACTGTAAACCTGGGGCATTTCTTCAGTGATCTGACCAGGATTTGCTTTGAAGTCAGATTTCCTATTCCACTGGCATGGATTTCTTTTGGTCTGAATTGAAAAGAAAACAAAAACACAGGAAAAGGTCCCACATCAGGATAAACGAAATACTCAATTTTGATGTAATCTAGATGTTTGGGCCCTGCTGCAATTCTGTGCTTCATCATAAAAGGAAATTCCAGCAACTCTGAAGCGGAGTCCTCTGACCTCCCTGAAATACTTTGGTTCAATCTTTTTATCCAGTGCTGAAGTTTGTCAAAAGCAGCACTTCCCTGGAGGAAAAATTCTGCTTTGATGAACAGGCATTTTCCAAGAGAGATATACTCCATCCGCAAACATTCCGAAGCTCTAATAATGGTGCTTCAGAGGATGTTATTATTCAAGCCCAACTTTCCAGGCAGCAGATGTCTGTCACTAGCCTCTAGATAATTTGGATGGATGATCACAGAAAGGCACGAACGACTCGTGCACAACACGTTTTGAGAAGATCAGATGCTTAGTGAAAGCCCCAGGCACTAGGGCAAGGTCCAAGAAGGCCAGGCCTCCTACCAGACTCTAACAAGGGGAAAAAATTCCCTGACAAAATGGGGGGTGAATGCCAACTCTTCAGCAGGTACATTGCTTCATCTTGCAATCCGTAGTCCAACAAGCAGTGAATAATCTCACGGTGAATCTAATCTCAGGTGCTGATCTAGGAGCTCTCCCAGTGCAACCTCAATGAATCCTTCTCCTCTTACTGACAAACTCATCGTGTCTGATTTTGGCAAAGGATGGCTCCAGCATTTGTTCGCTGACGTCCGGTGCCGTTCTCTGTTTCTCCCGATGCCTCATGTTTCCTGTTTCATGGGCTAAGCTCTGATGTGTGGCTCTCTTTTTGTATGCAATTAAAATCTGGAGCCAAACAGCCAATTTCCATTGGCATCGTCATAGTTTGCTCTTCCAGAGATGCCTCATCAAAGGATCTCAGAACATTTTGCAACCATTCATTAATAAACCAGCCACCTGTCTTGGAAGAGAGGCAGAATTATCCTTTAACCGCATGTAAGTAAAATCAAGGACACAGACATTAGCTGGTTTCCTAGAGGTCATAAAAAGCCTTTGTCCTTGCATAACCCTGTACTTTGCAACTGATATCTTGAGAGAGGTTTTCAGACCATTATGCAGGTGCGGTGAAAGAAACAACCCTGTGATTTCTAGCTTGTCTTCTGCCATTTCTCACTACTCTTTTGCCATCTCACACCTTGAGGAGAGCATTAGGTCTTTGATGAGATGTTCTCTGTGTCCATCAGTCCTGCTATATCACCTGCAAACTGTTCTGCAGCCCCAGCAGCAAGAAGGGTGAGCGTGCCCAGCAGATGCTTTCAATGGGGAGGGAGGGAGCCAGGTACCGAGCCCTGTGGTGCACCCGCAGCCTGTGGGATGGCTTTGATCTCTGTGGGCTTGACAGTGGCTTGAAGAAGCGCATATTTAGCTGTGTAAGAGTCTGCTGCTTCCATTCTTCGCTCAGATGTCTGCTTTGAACAGAACACCAAATGATGGTCATAAATATCAGGGGATAATTAGAGTTTCCTTTCTCTTCCAAGTTGGAGAGCTGTAGAGATGATCCTTTCAAGCTGCTCTGTATCTACCTTTCCCCTGAGAGGGCTCCTGCATTGGTCATTGCTGCATCTTATTGAGACACCTCTGGGCTTGGCAACCAGTTCCCTTCAGTAACTCATCTCAAATATTCCTGGTGCTGCTTTAGATTGATGATGTTTTCCCCTTTCCTTTCTCTTTATATTGTCACTTAACTGCTCCGACTTATAAAGCTGTTAATCTTTCACACACATGCTTACGTTAAGCAGCTTAAGAGCACTGCAAACACTTTATCCTCATAAAGATTGAACTGCCCTAATATGAAACTTGTAGCTCTGGAATAGAACAAAATTTACGTACGCAAATAAAAGCTGAAGGTCAGGGACAGACAGAGAGACTGTAAATATTTCTGGGCCCATATTTCAGAGAATTTGAAAAGAGGAGACAGGGGTTGATTGGCTGCAAGCTGCTTCTGTGCCCTCAGTCAGCAGGAGCTGAGAGGAGAGGGAAGAAGTTGCAAGGAGGATGGGCCATGCCACAAGGCTGCATGGCCCAGACGGGTGACCTCTAGACTCCTGCTGACTCATCCCATCCCAACCTGCCAGGACCATGCTCTGGGGGAGTCAGGGCTAGAGAGGCTGAGGAAAATCCCTGAAGTTTTTTCTCCCTGGGATAAAAACTGAACGTAATCTTTCCTGATGAGAGCTCAAAGGTGAAAACCCTGGAGGATGCTTGACTGAGCAATTGGCTATGTCCGTGCAAACACCTTGGTGGGCAACAGACAGAGCAAGACACTGCACTGTATGTCCTCTGCCTGGGGTGCAGATCCTCACTGCAGGCTAGAAGGAAAGAAGGAGCTGTGGCTATGGCTGGAGGAGGCTGTGTTGGAGGCGGACCGTGCTGGGAAGTGATGTTTAGGGTATGGCCATACTTGGTGGCCATATCTTCTTCTGAGGACATCCCCAGGACTACCAATCCAATTGTTTGGCCAGTGACCCAGCACCCATACAGAAACCCTACGTGCACAGCCACTCCTGCACCAGCTGAGTCTCCATGGCCTCTGGGCTGTCAGTGCCGTCAGGCTGGCGCTCCCTGTGTGCCAGGAGCCCAGGCTGCTCTGAGTACGCTGGACTCTGGGTCATCAGCCTGTACGTTCAGAAAGTTTGGTCTGACACGCTGCCAAGGTAGCCAGAGACCGTCAGAGGCGGGACCAGCAGAAGGCTTTCCAGAGCTTTGCTCTCAAGCTGCTTGGATTCATCAAGGTTTTGCAAGTGCCAAAGGAGGCTCAGTGAGACCAATTTGGGGATTAGTGGCAGAAGGTTGTAGCATTTCCCAGGGTGCAAGGGTAGCTCCATCCTGGGCTTAATTATGGGCCATTTGCAAAGCAAACTCTAAATGGTGTCATAGGAAGGATTTATGGCTGAGGTGGGCCCATACACCCCACAGCACAAATCAGATTTATTCCTAAAATGCTTTATTAAAGATCCCACTTATTTACCAGGAGACCCAATGCATTTATTGGGATTTTCTATTGGTCTTCTGCAGAAGAGCTGTCCTTCCTGGAGCAGAGGAGGTGACCAGGACAGGCAGCTGCTTCTAGTTCCATTTCAAATGACTCAAGTGAAGTCAAGACAGATTTCTTTCTTCTCTGCATTTGAAAGGGAGCTAATCCCGTCTTTGAGGACAAGAGAGGCAGGTTTGAAACGCCCCTCGCTGAATGCCTGGCAGTGTCTGTCTGTGGCTGCGTGGGGTTTGCACCCTCTGCTCCCTGTTATATTGTTCAAGAGAAGAAGCACAAAATCCAGGCAGCCCATGGGGATGCAAGGATTAGTGATAGGCTTGGCCTGACCTTGGTGCAGCACTTAACCCATTACAGTGGCTGGGCATAGGTCAAGCGCAGATCAGGGCACCTTTGTGTTGAGCGCTGCAGAAGCAGGTCTGCTGTTAGCTGGTCCTGCTGCACCTCAAAGACCAGTCCTGGGCAGCAGAGTGAAAGACTCTGAGATGCCCCTTACAGCTGTGAAGAAGTGCCTGTAGGCACTGCGAGCCAGGTGCTCTGAGAAGTGATTTATCTGTGCTGGGCTGGTATACTGCCGTGAATTCATCACATCTGGTCCTCATCACGATACCCCAAGGCCCATGGTCTTTTGGGCCATGGGAGATGCTGCACTCTCTGAGTCATTCTGGTTGTGGGCTCTGTCTGCACTGGGAGTTCAGTCCTGGTGATATTTGCTTCCCAATTCCAGCTCTGTAGAGCTGAAGGGGAATAGCTCTGAGCAGGCCACCCACCCCAGTGAAGGATTTGGGACCAGGGTGGCTTCAGCAGGGCTGGGATTGTGGCATAACCTGGCCCAGGCAAGGCTGGAGGAGCACTAGATGGCCACATGTAGTGGACCTCCTGATACCTTTCCTTGACGTGCAGCTCTTCTGCCTATGGACACTTGAGCCCAATCCTGTGTGTTCAAAATACACAGGGAGCTATGGTGTAAGTAGGAGCTAGGCCAGCGCATCACTTTTTCCCTCACCATTACTTTTTACTGATTCTCACTGAACTTCTCTGATTTCTGTCTCCTCTTTCCCCTTCCTACATGGGGAAAGAAATGGTTGGGAAACCCACTTGCCTGGAGAACTGCAGTGAAAGAGTTAACCTTTTCCAGGGCTTGTGGCTGGGATGCAATTTATAATTGTGTTTTCCAAGAGACCTATAAACTTGTCTCCTATCAGTTTTCTGGCTGAGGCGGAGAGTCATCAAGAGTTGCATCAGGGATGAGGTATAATTCAACCAATTATAACTGGCAGGTTATGCTGCACTTGTAAAGTACGGATTTTAAAGCCTGCAATTGCTGATAAACAGTATTGCAGGCAGAGCAGAGCACAATCTACTCACAGTGGAAAGGCGAGTTGTATCATTTAACCCTTTCCTCCCAGGGCACCATTGCATCGCTGCCAGCAATGCTCGTCCACCTCTCCGCAGCAGGCGTCACGGAGAGGGGGTACGTGTGGCTGTGCAGGGGTTATGGCTGTGCGGGCAGCGGTGGAGGGGCAGCCCTGGGAAGGCAGAGGTGTTTGTCTGGGGCTGGAGTGCACGCAGCCACAGCAGGCTGTGTGTCCATCTGCAAAGGAGGTGGTTTCCCGCCCCACATGTCTGCAGGGCAGGGGTGTTCAGCCCAACGCATTCAGGCCACAGATGCTGCCAGGTCGTGCGGCACAGAGTAGCCCTCAGGAAGTGTGTGCCCTCTCCCTCCGCCTGTAAACGCTCTGCCTTTTTATACTCCATTTAGATCTGAAAGGGTAATTGTTTCCCTTTAGCAGAATTAATTGTAATCTCGCTATTAGATAATTGTCCTTTAGTCTGAGTGCAGCTGCTTTCGAATTACACAGTTACATCACTGGACGTGGGGGGGGATGGCTCTGAGACAGCAGCAGTCTCCTGCAGTGGGAAGATGTCTAACTTGAGTCAAACTTCAATAAATGCCAGGAGGGAGAGGAAAGGTTGCCTGGGCTGCAAAATAATTTGCTTTTCCTGCTGCTGCAGATGCTCCCCTCACTGCTCCCAGCCCTCCAAGACCCCTCTTTGGCCGCAGCAAACTGAAGCTCCTCAGAGCCACCACAGCCAAACCACTGCGGGAGGTAGGAGGAGGAAGAGGAAGAAGCAGCTCAGCTGGGTACCAAACAAAATGAACTGTGCAAACATGAGTGGTGTTGAGTCCCCTTGTCAAGGAAGGGGATTTTAAGCAGAGCTAAGCAGATGCACCTCCCGCTAACTTCAGCCCCAGCTGCGTGTCCTCAACAGCTCTGGAAAATCATTCCTCTCCCAATCCACCCTGCAGCTTCGTCCCCAGAGCTGGAGGGACATTTTGGGAGCAAGGCCACTAGAGGGCATTCTGGGATTCCCACAAACCCAGGCTGGCAAAGGCAGTGCCTTGCTCTCTTCAAGGCTTTCTGAGGCTCCCTCCGGACCTGCCATTGCAGTCAACCTACTCAGGTGCTTGGGAAAAAGGGAGGAATCTGGCCGTTTTTGTAACCTCCAGGCTGCAGTGAGTTAGGACCATTTCACAGCATGTTCTTGCAAATAGCTGAACATTTGGGGCATTTTTGTGACTGGCACGGGCTGTAGGCATTTCGCTTCCATCTTTCATTACATGAAAAAAACTACACGCCACAGACACTTCGTCATTTTTGGCCTGATGGTCCTGGAAGAGATACCCAGGACAGCAAGTGGTGGTCTTGTGTCTGCTGCCTGTGAGGGAGGCAGGAGAGCAAGGAGGGGTCTGCCCATGCTGTATCTGCCCATTTGGAGGAGGTGCAAACATCACGAAGCCAAGCTTCGATGATGTGCTCTCTGCACTCTCGTTTTCCCCAGACTGGAGGCAAGGGAGTCCTTTTGTCACCTTTTGTTCTGTGGATTATTTTCTTAGTCTTTCTGCCCACAAACTATCTCCATTCTTGTGCTTATTCCATTTTATTTCTCTTGGCTTGCTGGCCAGCGAGCAAAGGAGGGACATTGTGCCTCGCTTCCAGCAGCAGTCCCTGTTCTGGCTGGTGGATGGTACCTCAGCCAGGTCCTGCTTCTGGTGCAGCTCCATGGGAAGGCAGTGAGTTCATTCTGGGCCAGACAGCTGTGACAAATGTGGTTACCAGTGCAGGAGGGATGCTACTGACATCCCTGAGAGATGTTTCCTTAACTTCTAAGACTCCCAGTGATGGAAACTCCACATCTTCCCCAGGCAATCTATACCAGTGCTTCCTTATCCATCCTGCTAGATGGACTTTCCAGGTGCTACCGTGAATCTCTCTTGTGCAGCTTAAGTTCATTTCTTCCTGCCTTATCCACCCCAGGCATGGAAAACACATTATTCTCTTTTCTGTAGCAATCCTTTACATCCTTGCAGACTGATACCATGCCTTCCTTTCTCTAAGCTAAACATGCCTCTTCCTATCTTTCTTTGGAAGATGTGTTTCCAGGCCTCTGATCATTCTTGTTGCTGTCCTCTGGGTGCTCTCCAACTGCTTCACGTCTTTCTTGAAGTAGAGGTCCTGAGCCTCGTCGGAGGTGCCTGCAGGCAATGTTTGCACATCTCATTACGCTGGTCACCTTCTTGCCAGAAAGCCGGTCACCCCAATCAAGCCAAGTCTTTTGCTGCAGAACTGCTACCAGATTGTTGTTTTCCACCCCAGACCTTTCTTGTCAGTTCCTGCCTCGTTTCACATTTGTTCCTCTTCAACAGGGACAAAACAGCTTTGTTCCTGCATCCCTCCAGGTTCCTCACTGGTGAGGAGCCTGCTAAGGGGGGCCAGTGGTGGTGTGACCCTCTGCTCCACCAGGAAGGGTTGAGAACGCAGAATTTTTTGTCTTGGCCCAAATAAATGTGAAACAGGCAGACACAAATGGCACAAAAGCAGTGCCTGTGCAACCACTGGTGTTCTCAGCTGTGATAATGCTGTGAAACGATATCTGCTATTGTGAGCTTAGAGAAGAAAGGTCTGGGTGGCTGAATAAATAAAAATAACATAAAATGGTGCTGTGAGTCCTTTTCAGTTAATAATCCCAAGTATCCAAGATTAGGCATTTCCCATAAAACCTTCATGTTTTCAGTCATTTTATGAAATGACAATATAACTATAACAACATGACAATGGCTTTATAATAGGACAATAGCATACACATCTTACACACGAGCAAGAGCTATTTTTTGCCCGTAAAGTTGCAGTGAATTGATCCATAAAATAAAATAAAAAAAAAAAGATAAGAGCAGGGTTGTTTTCCTGAAGACTTTCTTAAGCCAAAAGCAAATGACTGGGTTCAGCAAGAGAGCCCCTGGAGAATATTCTGAGTGTGGGTTACCCAAAACCTTCATTGGCGCCTCAAAATCTTTGAATCAGTGAGGTACTTAGAGGATTTGATAGTGTCTGTCCATGTTTTCAGTGAGGTTTAGGAATCCCAGTTAAGTCCTTTGTCTTGGGAATGAGCCCAGCATGTGGGTGATGTGCTACAGATGGAAAGGTATGAGGAGGCTCATGGTTCATAGAATCACAGAATGCTTTGGGTTGGAAGGGACCTGTAGAGGCCATCCAGGCCATCCAGTCCAACCCCCTGCAGGGAGCAGGGACATCTTTAACCAGATCAGGTTGCTCAGAGCCCCGTCCAACCTCACCTGGAATGTTCCCGGGGATGGGGCCTCCACCCCCTCTCTGGGCAACCCCTGCCAGTGCTTCACCACCCTCAGGGTAAAACATTTCTTCCTTCTATCCAGCCTAAATCTGCCCTCCTTTAGTTTAAACCCATCACCCCTTGTCCTGTCACCATAGGCCTTGCTAAAAAGCCTGTCCCCATCTTTCCTCGAGGCCCCCTTGAAGCACTGCAAGGCCGCACTAAGGTCTCCCCGGGGCCTTCTCTTCTCCAGGCTGAACAGCCCCAACTCTCTCAGCCTGGCCTCGGAGCAGAGGGGCTCCAGCCCTCGGAGCATTTTTGTGGCCTCCTCTGGACCCGCTCCAACAGCTCCATGTCCTCCTTGTGCTGAGGGCTCCAGAGCTGGACGCAGGGCTCCAGGTGAGGCCTCAGCAGAGCAGAGCAGAGGGGCAGAATCCCCTCCCTCGACCTGCTGGCCACGCTGCTGGGGATGCAGCCCAGGACAGGGTTGGCCTTCTGGGCTGCGAGCGCACACTGCTGGCTCATGTCCTCCATCCCACCTGAGTCTGAGGGCAACCTTGTGCCACATCAGTCTGATGCAAGAGCCAGTCCTGCAATCCCGCAGGCTGCTTTTGGGACGTTGCCTGTAAAGGATAGAGTTTCATGTGGAGTGAAGCAGCTGCGTATCTGCTCTTGCTCACACAGCCTGTATTTGGTTTTGTGCTTGTAACTGGCAACAGCATCTTGGCTCTTTCCTGTTTCAGATACAAAAGCAATACTGAGGCTCCCAAAATATCTTTATATTGGCCAATGACAACAACTTGTGGGGCACTGAATCGTTTCTAAAGGATCAAAATACGTAAGGAAGGAGCCAGATCATTTAAGAACTGAATTATTTGAGCCTGACGTGTGGCTAGAGGTGGAAATCCCATCTCACAGAAGAGCTCAGTCTGGGGGTAGAGGATATATTAGTCTTTGTCTGAGGTGAAAAATTAAACCTCTGGTGCTTTTTGTGAATAGGGGAGAACAGCAAAGGCAGGAAACCCAAGAGGAGATCTTCAGGGAGAGGGTGCCTTCTGGCTGGCACGGCTCTGTTCATCTTTCTTGGCCAAAAAGGACACTGCCAGGAGCCCTCCCAGAGCGAGGTGAGGGTGAGAGCACCAGTCTTTGCTCATGTCCTCTCCTCTCTCCCAGGTTCGATGCAGGAGGCACACCACCAGGAGATGGAGCTCTGGGGTTCTTCACACCATGGACCCTCTTCAGAAATGATGTCAGGAACAAGTAGTGCCCTCATAAACCATAAGCATCACCTCCATTTCCATAATGAGATGGATAGTCAGGCCCTGGTTTTCTCATTGCATGGATATTATCTTCACAACATGGCATGGGACCTCCCTCTGTGAGCTTATCCCATGAAACGTTTTCAGGGGACACAACTGGAGGCCCAGGCTGCTACCGGAGCCACCGGATAGTAATCTTATGGCTGATGTCCCTGACACAAGGTAGAGGAGCCAATGGACTCCCTGAAGGACTCAGCCACACTGAGCTCTGTTAGTGGGAAGCACTTCTCCGGTTGAGGAGCGAAAAGCTGCTCCAGGCTGAAAGGGGAACAACACATGGTTGGGGGTTAGCACTGGAGATGTGTCCTGTCCACAAGCAGGAATTTGACTGCTCCCATGTTCCCAAACGCTCGCCGTTATTTACAGCATAACCTGCAGGGCGCAAGTCCAGCAGATGCAAATTTCCTTGGCCCCTGTCAAGTGATTGCATTAAGTGCTGCTCACACGAGCGACTCCGGTAGGGTCCTGACCCAGCTCTGACCTCTACCATCTGGACCAGTAATCACCAGCTCATTAGACACACAGATCAGATGCTTCCAGATTTGACACCAGACGAACCGCGTGCTGAGCCAGACACTTTGAAAAGCTTTGTTGGTGTCACAGGGATGTTCAGGCTGCTATGAGCACTGGGTAACACTGATCCCTCTTTAACATTGACACCAGGATGTCAGAGCACTGTGCCTGACATCTCAGGAGCTGCACTGGTGCAGGGGATATGTGGGAGAGGAGGTCCTGGGCTGGTGTGTCGCCTCCTGGCTGTCGATTTTGGGCCACACATTGCAATTATCACGGTGGGGTTTGAACACCCAGCTTTTCAGCTATTCTGTGTTTCCAGGGCAGAACATGCCCTGACAGGGACTCCTGACTACCACCAGCATCAGTGAAGAGTCAGTGGCCCATAAGTCACATGGGAGGTCAGAGTCTCCATACCAGTTTGGACTGAAGAACTGGGCAACAGGTTGCCAATCTTGCATTCCTGCAAAGCCCTCACACGTCAGATCCACCTCTGCCCTCCTCCAGGCTGACCTGGAAGCATCTGTCTCAACCAGCTGGCGCTGAGCTGGTCCCAGATGCAGCCTGGGCTCTGGTTTCTCCTTCTTGAAACTGTCTTTAGGGAGCACACTTGCTGCCAAAGTAATTCTGGTTCCTCTTCTTTGCATGACATGAAGCGAAACCTGAGTGAAACTCATTTTGACCCTCAGCCTCAGCTTGTGCTGGCCTGACTCTGCCACCACAGCCTATGCCATGGTGTGGTGGTCCATGAAAGGACAGGATGCATTTGTATCCTCCTAAAGTAAAGGAGCAGCTGACCTTACGTCCTTAGAGCTGGGTACCACTGAGAGAAGGACCATGCCTACCCGGCTGACTGAAGTCTTGGCTGTCAGGTAACATGAAAACCACTTGGCAAGGCAGAAAGAGCTCTTCTGCTGGCCAGATGCATGGCCATCAACGCGCAGGGTGGGTTCGTGTGCTGGGATCATACAGGAAAACAAGTTAAGACTCAGGTCTTCTGGTTCCTCGTTCTTCGAGCACCTGCGAGCCTGCAGCAGGCTAAGGTCGGCTCCTCCATGGTGAAGTGCAAGTGAGGCAAAACAAAGTGCTGAAGTGAGATTAGAGACAAGAATGAAAGGACACATCTAGGTCCACTGAGAGTCAGGAAAGCAATTTGAAGGCCAAGCAGTTGCAAATCTGAAGACAGGGCAGAGAAGACCAGCGTAAGCGTATGGCGGGGTGTGAATGAAAGAAGGCCAGCAGAGAGTGAGCCAGGCAGAGTGGCATCAGGTCTGGTGGGTCAGGCACAACCGTGCGCTCCGAGGAGCAGATTACACGACAACAGCTATTGATATGACAGGCGTCAGAGGAGGCTATCCATCTGCGAGAGGGCTTGGCTGAGGCACGCCAGCCCATTAACGTCTGCTAGACTGGAACGAGATCAAAGGGAATACTCCTGCTGCAGAAGGTATCTGGCATGGGAGGACAGAGTAAGCACTTGGTAACGGTCTGACTGACAATGCTAGCCGACACGCAGCCACACAGAGCGTGACAGAGCTGATGCTTTAGGGTTTGTACAGGGTCAGGCCATCTCTCTCTGTGTCCTGCTTCTTCCCACTGTGTGGCACGGGAGCGTTACTGTAGCCACACTTGCTGTCCTGGCCATCCTGGAGTCTATTTTGGCAGCTGCTACAGGTACAGCTGGGACATGCACACGCACTACGGTCCTGTGCAAACATTACTGTTGTTTTCTTTAGGGCTTTGGTTGTTATTTCTTCTTACTTTGCTCACTTCTTTTAAAATAAAAACCCATCAGGCTTTTGAACACAGTTGTTTCTCATGCTGGGGAAATTAATGGTACCCAACGCAAATCACTAAACCGTGTCGATTTGAATAGTGGATGTAAATATAGGGGCACAATTACGATATGGAGGTTTCTTCCTACAGAGACAGAAAGTCAAAGCTGGAGATAGCGCAACGTACTTTGTCATCTTGCAGGTTCGTAAGCAGAGACCAGACATCAAAAACTTCCATAAAGACATTTTTGTTCCACCTGAAGAGCCAACACCAAGTGGTGTCTGCAGTCCTGCCCAGGAGTCTGTCCTGCTCCTCCTCTGGCAAGCTTTCTCATTCAGGGCTCTGGATAGATGTGGAGGTCAACAAAGTTGACAAGAGTCTTTTGGCTGACTTCTGTGGGTCTGTTGGTTTGGGATGGGTGTTGATGCTCTGCGTGTGCTTTATTGCCTTGCTGTAAGGTCAGTTCAATATCTCTCATGTGCTGGCTGGGCCACTGCCAAAAAGTAATGTAGCAAGACAAGGACAATGCTGAGATGAAGAGAAGTGGATGAGCTCAGTGCTCTTGATGTTAATTATCAGGCGTGATTGGCCTTGCTAAAAACTTCCCAGGCCTAGGGCAACATTTTCTCACTTGCTTTTTATCATGGTGGTGATGGAGAAATGAATGGTACCTACCAGGGCCCAACTCCTCAGAGGGATGTAAGTGCACAGGATAACTTCCATACTAAAATCATCTTGTGACACACACAGGAGTTTGGGGTGTGTGGCCCTTTTTTATTTGACCTTATCTCTGCTCCTGTGCAAAGTGAGGTCTGCAAGAGCCAAGTGGCACAGGAGCAGCCACCGTTTGCCTCAACCTGGCTGTGTAGCTAGGCTGGACTGAACAGCACCTGTGGGGCTAAAGAAGAACTGACTGTGTGCGCCAGAAACTGGGACTCTTCCCATTTTGCTTGGATCGCTTCATTTTACTGAGACAAACCAGTAAGAGATCCCTGTTGGAAGGGAAAGTCAGAACTTTGTTGGCACCTGCCCTGTGCATTTAGCACCCTGTGACACTAAACCCGACCTGATCCTCCCTGGCTCTGCGCTCAGGAGCTGCCAGGCTGTTTTCCTTGCACTGCACCTGCAGGAATGGGATTAACTTCATGGAGGCGGCTGGTGAGATCATACTGTTGGTGTGGGACAGCAAAGTCACCAGTCTGACAGCGACGTGATTTTCTTTCTCTTTCTTTCTGCAGCAAGCCCACTGATGTGCTTTTTTGGAGCAGCAGTCTGTCCTGTTATCACTTTTTACCTCTGAAAGCTGGATACTTCCCTCCGCAGTGGGACCCGTTCCACGTACCATCAGTGCGTCCTGGCAATGAAGCTGACAGTCCAAACAGCTCTCTAGAAGACAGTGGGGTTTCTTTAAGTCAGTACCTACTGTGCCAGCAAAGTCCTGAGCTCACCAACCCAGACAGCACATAGCAGTAACACTCCTGACTTACAAAAGCTGGACTTGCTCAGTCAAGGCTTTGGCTTGAGAGAATCGGGTCAGCTGGGAAAACAGAAAAACAGGAACCTTCCTGGGTCACTGTCCAAGCAGAAGACAGCACTTGGGGACCCAGTAGAGAAATTAAGCTGAGTCAGCATTTTGGAAAAGACTGCAAAATCTTTCAGGGGAACAAGGAGGAAAAAATTCCCCTGAGAGATGAAAAATTTTAAACACCAAAAAACCTCAGGATTTTGTTCTGAAGCAGGGTCTGTGGCACCCTGCTAATGGAGAAGGACCTTCAGACACCCCAGAGGCATGAAACCCTTGCAAGGTGATGAAAGACCCACTCACAAATCACGGTGTTTCACAGCTCCTCTGTTCATAGCTGAGGACTAGCATCGAGCCGGGCTATTCTTTCCCAAGCAGCCATGTTATGACCCATCGTCAAGGCCAGCCTAGTCCAGAGTGTCTCTGCTTGCATGACTGCTCTGACCAGAGCACTGGGGACATGGGTGGGACATGGAGATGATCACAGTGTGCAGTGGGATCGAGAGGTGTTGGAGACAGCAGTGATTCTGGAGGGGAGCTGGGACCACTAGAGGGAAGCATGAAGCCGCTCACACTAATGGCTTCGGAGGATGGAGATGGAGAGCCCGAGAACTGGCAACAAAAGAAAAGGAGCTGCAGGTATGGGGACAGAAAGAGTAATCTCCTAGGGTGCTCCTGCTTTGTGAGCATCCTCCCGTACGTCCTGGGCAGGTCCAGCTGAACAGGCAGGAGTGAAAATGCAATCAGCTATCTCCGAACGGTCCAAGTCCTCCTTGGTTCCCCAGAAGGAGACAGTGGGATCTCACCATCCCCTGTACGGCCTGGAGGCTCCCTGAGAGCAACGATGTGTCTCTGCTTTAGCATGTAATTAAACACATGTTTAGCATGTAATTAAAAGGGGGCAAACCTCATGGGGGCATTCCCAGCTGAGGGCTGCTCCCTGGCATTACGAAGAGGGTGAGCTGTGAGGCTTAGCTGAGCCTGAATGGGTCAGCTTGGTGTCCAAGGATGGAGAACAGCAAAGAAATGATTCCCCCGTCCTGTCCCAGAGCATTGCCCAAGCTGGAGCCAAGGGTCCTGGCAAGAAAGGTCAACTCCTTGTGGGTGGGGGAAAGGGAAGGGGACACAGACACCTTGAGGGACAGCTGCTCTCATACACTGAGTCCCCAGTCAGGTTTTGGTGCATATTTGGGTGCATAACACAACAGCCAGCCAAGCTTTCCACTCCCTGCCCCCAGGGATGTGACTGTCCTGCAGGCTGAAGGTGCTAAACCAAGCAGGTTATTCCCCAACTTTCATTTTTGGTCCAGCGTAGTTCCCAGTGCCCACTCAGGCCCTCATCTCAGCTACACTGGCTACCTGTCAGGGTGGAGGCTTCCCCCCAGCACCTCTGGCCATGCATCCAGCAGCGTGCAGCTGGGCTAGTAGGTCTCTTTTCCAATCTGGTTTTATATTTTCAGGAAGAAAGATCCTCTTCCTAAGCCCACGAAGGTGCTGTGCATTTAATCTTTAGCAACTCATTTACCTCTGAATATGTTTCTTCCTAAACCACCCAGAGCCCACACCACCTCCCTCTCCCCGTCCCTCAGATTCAGCTGATGACAAGAGGAAAGGGCATTTGATGAATGGGGAACTGAGGCACACTGGACAGCCCTGAGATATACAGACCCCAAAATACCCCCCACTTCTGCCCCCTAATCCTGGGTGATTTCTAGAAGGGAGTCATCGCACCCAGCCGTACCTGGCTTAGGGAGGGAAAAACGGCTTAGCCTGTCAGCTGCTGGGGGTGCCACCAGGCACCTCGATGATGGGAGCGAGATTTCCCAAATCCCTGAAGTCCATTTTGGCATTCAGGGGTCAGGTCAGTAGAAAAGAAATAGAGGCTGTAGGGCAACACATGCGAGCTCTGGTGGAGTGAGTCCTCCCCCCTGGAGCAGAGAGGCTGGGGACGGGGCTCATGGCAGGAGCCTGTTTTGGTCAGGTCGCACTGGGTGCTTGTGTGACTGGTGATTCGAAGGTGTTTGGTACCCGTTCTGCAAAAGAGCTGAAACCGGAAGTTTTGATATCTATGTTTCCTCTTTTTTCACTGGTTTGTTCTTCCTCAAGAAGGCACTTTCACCATCTTCTCCACAACAGAAGAGACCCAGGGCATGATCTTTCCGATCTGGGAGGGCTGTCCTGGACATCCTCTGGGCCAGTTTCTTCCTGTGTGGGGCAGAGGCAGATGTCAGGGAATATGAAAGCCTTACGTTAGCTGAGATACCAGATGCCCAGTGGCTGGGCTCTAGGACACCCCACACCTGTGAGCTGCTGGAAAGCCTCCACAGACACTGAGGACAGGAGAAGCCATCTGTCCTGGCTGAAGGGGACAGGACACTGGAGCCAGTGATGGATGCTCAGCTCCACTGGGCTGCGTCCAGGGACTCCATCTCACGGGTGGTAGCATATCATGGGGATGCATTTGGCTCCAGAAGGGCTGTTCTCCATTTGGTTTCCACCATAGAGCTTGGGAACAAGAAGACTTTGCCCAGGGTCTGCAGCTGACAAAACGTTGGTATCAAACATCCAGAAATCAGCCCTTCACAAACAGATGACTGAAAAGGTCTGAATCTCCACTGCCCCAACCTGACCCAGCCCCAAACCTCCTATATAAATGCAAGAACACATGCTTTTAACTATTTCTGCTTCTGCCTCTGCTCCCAGACATCCCATGAGCCAGATTATCCTCTGAAGGGTCTCCAGTCTCCCTGGAAGTCCAGAATAACAACCTGGCAATGGCATAGACAGGAAACAGAGCCAGGAATTGAAGCCAGAACACTTGCAGAACACTAGCAATCGTCTAGCATTTGAACAACTGAACAGGTCTAGACGGGAGCAGAGAGAGACGGCAACATGGGTCTGGTCAGGAACAAATCACTATGTTATGGTAAATCCTTCTTGGAGCTGTGAGAATCCCCTAAGCGATGCCTTTGCTGGGAATACCTTTATCGAGGTGCCTGGAGAAAGCAATTCCCCTTCCCTCATTGCAAAAGCACGTGGCAAAGGTGTGAGACTCCACTTCCCCGATCCGCAAGAGCTCAAAGAAGAGGAGGTGACTTGCTATAGGGCAAAGTTGCAGCAGTGCTTCTTTGGGCACAGGCATCACAGTATGCCTGACTACAGCTCTTCTGTGTGTTAAGTCTTCCCTTGCTTCCAGCTTTTAGACATCTCATTTTTTTCTGGAAAACTCTTTGCTAGGAGAATATTTCAGATCCTGTTTGAACCATAGCCCATGAACTGTTCTCTCTCCACTCGCTGGCTGAAAAAATGGGGTTCTGAGCCCGTGCGCCTGCATCTGTTCATGGGAATGCCTTGAGGCATTGCGTGTTAATATACTCACTGCAGACCACAGTCTAGCGTTTCTTAATCGTACTAAACACAGAAAATTACAACATGCTCCATCTGCAAGTGAACAGAGGCGTCTTTATGCACTGACTGAGCCAGAGCAGAGGAACATCTCACACTGCATAAGACGAAGGAGCCTGCAGCAAGGGTTCAGGGATGACCCCTCTGACTTCTTCCCAACTATAATAAGAGACAGAGGATCTGGGATTGCTCCCCGCAGATGTCCTGGGCTGTGCTGGTGCTCTCTGGGTCTGCTGGGATTTGATATCTGTGCAGAGCATCACGGCACAGCTGGGGCACGCCTGTGTCCGGGCGAGGCTGTGTGCTCTGTGGGCTGTCACCATAGCTGGGTGGTGATGGGGGGGACGCAACTTAGCTCTGCCCATGGCTCCTCTGAGTCTGCAAACCCAGAGCCAGCCCTGCTCTAGAGATGTTTTACTACCCTTTGTCCAAGAATATGCTGTTCGCATGTACTTGCAAGTGGAGGCCACACCAGCATCGATCAGGACTGCTCATCCACGTAACCACAACAGGATTCTGGAGTAAACTACAGATAAACACTGCTACTCAGCTTCCTGCCTTTAGCTGAGGTTTTTCACTGCGCCGTAGCTGCTGTGTTCATCACTCAGCAGAACTGCCTTTCTGGCTGTGATCCTGCTCAGAGGGTCTCTTCATCTGGGGGAGACAGGATGGACAGCAGCATGCTGGCTCACACACAGCTCGTTGCAGAAGTGCCTCTTATGCAGGATACATGCCCAAAGCAGGAATGCTTTGGTGTGCAATTTACTTACTTGCCCCCATTGTAGCAAAGCGGTTCGCCTCGCACAGTGCGGTAGCTCTGCCCCATCCCCGCTGAGCACCACTGCGCGTCATACGGTGACCCTTCCAGCCTCCACAGCATGGACACGCTAAACCCAGGAGGTGGAGAGAATCTAAAACAGCAAAAATCCAACATAATGAGGCTTTTCAAACCAAAAAAGGCCAAAGGTGATTGTTGCTTCTAATTGGACATGCCCTGATATCAGGGCGATGGAGGTGAGACAAAGGCTTCGGGTCGGGAACAGCAGGTTGAGTATGCTCCCCACATCCCCTCCTGACTCTGTAGGGTAGCAGGGCCAGGCGAGTGCGTCATCCAGGCTGCACTGCAGGGGAACAGGTCTCTCAGAGCCCTAAACCCTTTCCCGAGGAAAGCAAGATTGGCAGGAAAATCCCAGCAGATACACCACCAGTTGTATTTTTTCCCCACCTTAACCTGACCCATTGCTCCTGAGGGAACTGGTACTTTTAAAGGCTGGAGTGGGAGGAAGAATAAGAGAGTTACTCAGTTGTCAGCTCTGCCTCTGGCTCTTGATACCACCCTGGGCATGTATCCTGCCAGCTCTGTGCCACAGCACAGCGGAGATGAGCCTGTAAACCTTCCCCGCCTCCCAGGAATAGAGGATCAATTCATGAGCATCAGGAGAGCTTTGAAACTGCAGGTAGGAGGCTGTGAGAGAGGAAGATGCTGCAACTTTCGGGCTCTGAAATTCAAAGTAACGTTCCTTTTCATTTCTCCCATAGCACGCTAGGCTTTGACGGGCTGAAGCACCAGGGAAGAGGGCAGCCTAAGCTGCACAGAGGTGTTGCTCCGAGCAGCTCCCTGCAGCTGGGACCTCTCTCCAGTCAGGGACTGGAGTTTGGCCTGGAAGAGCTGGAAAGAGCTGAACCAGCTGGGCAGGAGCTGCAGCTGCCAGCAGGACTGGTGCAGCCTGAGCCATCCCACGTGAGAGCCACCACCACGTGCTCCCACTGCCCGCGCTAGAGATCTCAAGCTGCTGGTGGGACTGCACATCCACCCTGTCAGCAGGGTAAAAAGCAGCACTGGAGGAGTTTGGGTCCCACAGCTTCCCCCAGAACATCCGTCATGCTCCAGCCTCCCCTCCTGCACTCCCCAGGTCTTCTGGGAACCTCTCAGCAATCGTAGCAGGTTTTCAGCGTTCCCATATGTACCCCGCGCTGCAGCCTGGGTCAGGGAGCTGTCAGCCTCGAGCAGGAGTGTATGGCTCTGTACAAATTAAATTCTTAATGGAATTGGCCACACCACCGGATGGGTTGGCTCACAGTCTCGGTACCAGGTCTGTATCTCCCCTTCCAAGTCTCCACAAAGTGCAGGGAGGACTCTGCCCAAGCCAGATAGACCGGGGTTACCCTGCCAGCCGCAGGAGAGCTGCGGCCAGTGATGCTTCCCCAGCAAGTCCCTGCCTCGGTACCCAGGCTGGTCCTGCTCAGGCAGGCACAGGCAGGCTCCGATGGTCTTTGAGCATGGGAAAATGCAAGCAGCAGGGAATGAGGCCGGGCTGGCTGATGCCTGGGCACTGCAGCGTGAGCCCTTTTGAATGGCCTTATCAATTATTCACACAGCTCAAAGGCTCAGCGGGTCTGCCTGCAGCTCTCCCTCCCTCGCCTCTTCTCGCTCTCCGAGCTCTCTGACATAATATGATTAGCCGGCTTTTTCACACCAGAGCTGATTTCGGAAGATGTCTCAGGAAGACACCTGAAGTACTCAGCACACCCACAGGCTGGGAAAGAGCTGGAGTAAGCTGTGCTGTAAGCCATGGCTCAACTTGTTGGCCGATCTGCAGCGCCGAGCTATGGGACCCTTTGCTAGCAAAGGCTCTGCTCCTTGCTGGGAGGCAGTAGGGTTGGGGAAAGGCCAGGGCCTTCCTGGAGACATCAGCCCTGCTTTGAGATCATGAGTAATTGCAGACGGAGGCCAGGGAAGGATCTGACCCCCAGCCTCGCAGGGCGGCCTCCCTGGAGCAGGGCAGCTCTCACAAATCCTTGGTTGCAGCAAGGAACTGGTGGATGAACTGAGCCACGAACGCTCCTGCAAAGTGCTGTCCTGGCAGCAGAGCAGGATCAGTGCCCGTGGGGGGCGCAGGGCAGTGGCTTCAGATGCACCCGATCCTTTCTGTCCCCTTGCCCTGTTACTTGCTCGACCTAGATGAGACCTGTCTCCTGCCTGGGATGTGGGGACAGGGAGTTTCAATTTCTCCTGTCCTGAAGAAGTGTCACACGATGGCTGTGGAGCCAAGGCAGTGAGAATGGAGTGTATTATTCATTTCCCTCTTTCCACGCATCATACACACACCTCTGCGTTGCATGTGTGCGTGGATCGTGTGCCGCTGAGGGTCGCACTGCCTTCGCACGGCTGCATTTTGTGTCCCTGCACCAGCAGCAGACAGGAAGGACTGCCGCTGGCTCAGACACGGGGGTCTGTGCTATTGATGGAGGAGCCCAAAAGGTCTGTTCCTGCTGGTGCAAAGGCCAAGGTTTGACACGACTGAGGAGCTGTGGTTCCCCAGCAGATGGGCCGGGGGGATCGAGGGATGTGGGGGGAGAGGATCTGGGGTGACAACGTGATCAGGGCCCTTCTTGAGTCTGCACTAGGCATTTGCCTTCTAGCTCCCTGGAAATCAGGTTTCCATGTGTGAAAGGGGATAACGAGGAGCCAGCAGACGCAGTGAGGCTGTGAGTTTAATTGGTTTGTGGCAAATCCGTTCACCCAAGAGTCAGCTATGTGCAAGCTGGGATGCTCCCAGCCACACCAGCCTTGCTCCGCGAGACCGGTGATGCTTGCCAGTCTCTGGGCACGCATCTCCAGACTCCATCCCTTGCTCTGCCAGCCTCCTTGACACAGCAGAAGCTCTCTGATTGCAATGTTCACAGCAGCCTTGCCAGTATCGGGGCAAGGCAGAGGAAGAGGGTTTATTTTTGGCTGTGGTGAGGAGGGTGAGAAGGGAGAAAAACTGGTATGAGGAAGGGCATGTCAATGGGACATAAGCCTGGGCATCCGCCCCAGTTGGCTGGTGCTCGGACCCCGCTGTACGAGGCTGGTGGCTTCTCATGACTGGAGATCCTGCAGCGGGGCTTTCCCCTTCCCCTCTCCCATGTCTGTCTGATCTTGGCCACATGCACATGGGCCAGCACTAGCCAGAAAGTCTCTGGAGGGGGAGGAGGTTTATCCCTTTGCACAGGTTTTAACTTCCAAGCTGAGGCACCGGGGAGGCCCTTGAGGGGAATGAGCAAGGCAGGGGGGTGGGAGAGGAACTGGCATATGTCATCCCTGGGACACTCGTCCTCCCGGAGAAGGGGTAGGGGGTACGGGAAGAGGCGTTTCAACCAGACCGGGATGGAGAGGGGCGCGGTTGATGTTGCTCCCTGCAACAGAGCTGTAGAGAAGAGGCGTGTTCGCTGATGGGAGCTGGCAGAGGGCTGCCTGCTCCCTGCCTGTGGCCATTCAGACAGGACTGCCCCAGGTCACCCTCGCCCCGGGGGAAGCAGGACCCTGCTGCAGAGGTGCCAGTGCTTTGGCGAGAGCTCCGACCTGAGCTGGCTGCTCATTTGTAACGGGCTCCGCATTCACGCTGTGGTCTCCATCTATGAGCACTCAGCTGCCTTGTCATCAGCCAATTCGATCCATCAGCTTCTTGACAGGCTCGGAGAATAAAAATAACCACCCATTTCTAAGTGCCTATTATGGCACTTTGAAAAATGCCTCCGCAGGCGAGCCTGAATTATTCCCAAAGTACTCATTTTTTAAAAACGTTATTTTAATGTAATAAATTATTTGTACTGAAGAGTAAAAGATTATCCGTGTACCCTGATAGCTCTCTGCACAGCGAGGGGTGCGGGCCTGTGCCTGCCGTGGGGAGGGTAGAGCAGTGAGCTCTGGGGCTGTGGGGAGCAGAGGAACAATCTCAGTCACCCGGGAGCCACCGCTGATGGTCTCTGTGCTGTGGGGAAACACCAGTGGGAGACCTGCAGAGCTTCCACGGCTGCTTAAAAAAGCCCACATAACCCGGGGGACCTCGACGTGACCCAGCACAATGCAGCATCCTCTGGGTGAGGAAGGACAGCCCTGGCTGCCCTGCACAGCTCAGCTCCATGGGATGTCAACCACCCGTGGACCAGCCAGCTCATCGGTCCCAGCAGGAGAAGGGTTTTGATGCTGCCATGGCTGGTCCCAAACGCTACCGCAGCACCCACCCTGGAGCCCGGGAGGTGCTCAGGAGTCTTCTCAGAAATTCTACCCATTTTATGGGAGCATCACGGCATGGGGGTGCTCAAATGCCCGCACACCCCTCCACGCCTCCATGTGTCAGGCTGGGCCTGCCCGTGCGAGCACGCACACATAAAGTAGAGAGATGCCTGGCCTGGGCTTGCTCTGGGTGCAGGGGCTNAGAGGGGAGGGGAGGGGATGGGATGGGATGGGATAGGAAGGGATGGGATCCTCGCACAGCCCCGCTCGGGCGACAGGGCACTGCGCAGCCCAAGCCAAGCTGCAAGGAGCAGGTCAGGCTTAGCAGAGGGAAGGGGCTCTCCTTGCAGAGAAGCTCAATTTGATGACAGGCTGAGGGAACCGGGAATCCCTCATCTCCCAGCAACCAGCCACCTGGGAGCACCGTGCCTTCTCCTCCCGCAGGTATCCTCATCCGCATACAGCCGGCGGTGGCTTCACCCACGCTGTCTTGTAGCCACGAACAGCACCTGCCTGAGGATGCCACAGTGACCTGCTCCCTGGAGCAGAAGTGCTCCAAAAAGACCTGTGGTTATTTTTAGCAGGATATTTTTAACACCTTTGGGGATTTGTTTCCTGTAGTATTCCATGATACTTTTAATACCTTTTTTTTTTCTTAATTCTGCTTTGGTTTAAGCTAAATCCCAACATCCTTGTTCTTCACAGCCTTGTGTTGGTGAAAAAAAGAAGAGGCTGAAACCTTATTTTGGGCTGAATGTTTTGGGTGAATCCAAAAAATGATGGGTTTTTTTGTTAAACAGCAATTTGTAAAATATGGCTTGAAAGAGGAAGAAGGCTCTGGTTCATGTTTCAAACAACTCTTCTCTGGGAAGCCAGACCCTCAGCATCAGCTACTGGGCTGCTAGAGAGCATGGGAAACCACCACTGCTGAAGAGCGGGGACACGGTGCGAGGGGGAGGCTGTGACTGCAGCTTCAGCCATGCCGGGGAAAAATGCTGCTGTTCGCTGCAGGGAAGGAGACCCTGGCAGCGCAGCCCGATGCCCAACTCTGCCCCCAAGAGGGACCAGACCAGTGCGGTGCCACCCCTCAGGGTTGCCCCAGCTCTGCACTATTCCCACACCTCCCTCATGAGCTTGTGCACGGAGCCGTGCGGGCTCTGGAGCCGCTCTCCAACAGCCCTTCCACAGCAGGGGCTGGAGCCCATCACGTCCCGGGGCTCTCCTCCCCGCCAGACCTCCCCTCCCCGAGTGGCTTGATTATAGGGTAGCCATTCAAATCATTTTAATGAGCTCAGCCTGCTGCTGTGAGGCACCAGTAACTATGGCAACTTCATTCAAAGGTGGCGTGCGTGGTGGCTGTGTCAGGAATTGTGTTTCAGGGAGCTGATTGGAAGAGATGGTGAAGGTGGGAGTCCTTTGGGAATTTGGGCTTGTTTGCACGAGGGGTTTCATTTAAAGCGGTGACGGGTGGCACTCCCAGGGGGCAGAGGTCCGAGGCAGACAAGTCCCCTTTGGCCCAGGGACCCACTGCCCACGGTCCCAGGAGACCCGGGGGCCCTATACTGTGGCAGAGCATGCTGCGGTGACGGTGGGCTCTCCTCTCCATCACTGTCCCACCCAGCATCTCGCAGGCATTAGCAAATTGGTCTTGAATCCTAACAAAGAGCTTGGCCCTTGCTTTCTTCTGACACCCAGGGAAAACAAGTTGTCATTCCAGGCTGTTGGTAGAGCATTGCCGGTCTGAGAGCAGGATCAGGCCCATGGTCCCACCTGAGGCAACACAGCCGAACCCTGCACTGTGCTGCTGACTCTTGGCCACCCCAGCCATGCTGCTCATCTCGCTTCTACCTAGGGCAGTCCTAAGGCACACACAGAAATTACGGGGTTTGTGTCTGCTTCATATTAGCATCATGGCGAGCCAGAGCAGGCATATTTTCCTAGTAAATCACTGCCATCCCACTCTGGGCTGACTTACACAGGGCACTGGATTCACAGAGGAAATAATTCTTATGTTTCAGCGCCACTGGCAACCATAAAACCTCTGTCCAGCTGCCACAAACCTCTGCGGTCACATAGTTTATGCAGGCAAAATAAACAAGGCATGGGCATGGGCATGGGCTGCCCAGCAGGTTAAATCGTGGGTCCAACCCCTGCACGGTTTTGCCCGGATCTGCTGCTGCGCTGGCCTGGGTAGCAATTCCCAGGCAAACCCCTGTCCCTAGCTCAAGGTGGCTTTAAACTCCTGCCTTTGGGTAGCGTGTATCTGCTCTGTGCCGCTCTACGGTGCGAGAAGATGCCACGGAAGACAGATCATCGCAGATCAAAGCTCAACAAACGTCACTCCAGCTAGTCCCATCAATGGCATTGCACAGAGCTTGCAACAGAGTTTTGCTTGGTGGTATCAGTGTCCTAATTTCCCTCTCAGTCTCTTTGGTGTAAACAAATCCTACAGAAACCAGAGCTTTTCTATAGACTCCGCTTTTAATACGCCATTACATGCCCACTGAGAATAGGGGCGGTGAAGTTACTCCAGACTCGCACGTGTGTATCTTGGATCAGTGTCTGGTCCCAGCTGAATTTCTCAAGTTAAGTCTCACTGAGGTGTGAGGATTTTTTTAAGAACCTCCTGAATTGCATCAGCAATAAATTTGTGTTTATAGGCTCAGTAGCTGAAGCCTGGTTTAGGGGAAATGTGAATGAGTAGAGAACGCGCGCTGGGTGGAAAGGCGGCGATTTCAAGGGTCACTGGTTGCAGCAAAGAAAACTCTCCCTGTGGACACCACACCTTGGAGGCTGCTCAACCTCAGACTTGTAGAAATAAGGAAAAAGAGAAATGTTCTCAACATATCTCTGAATCTGAAAAAAAGTTTCCCACTCAGGCTGGAGCTGTTCCTGACTTTGTCTCCTTGCCCATTTTAATTAATCCAGCTAGGATCACAGTTACTGGGAACGCAGAATAGGACAGGCACATAGACAAGAAGTCAGGACGGAAGCACGGTAGGAATTTTTGGATGAATTGTGGGTTTTTTCCACTGGAAAATGCTGATTTTTTCAAAACTGACACTTATTTTAAGAGAAGGTCAGGTTTGATTAACTTATTGAGTCAGAAAAAAATTTGGAAGGAGTTCTGAATTTGTCAAAATGAAGTGTTTTGACATTCTCAAAAGATAAAAAAATCATCTATTTTCCAGTTCAGATGACCTCTTGGTTTGAAATTTAATCTAATTATAATTAAACATTTCAAAAAGATGAATACTTTGAAATCAGGCTTGGAAGGGAGACTCAGCTCATGGAAGTCTTTAAGATTTTGACTTTTCAGGACAAGCTGCGGTGGAATCCTTTGTAAAATCTGAGGCTTCGGCACTTCCCTCACCTCGACTCAGGATGACACATGAGAAAACGCAGCCTCGTCCTGCGAGCTGGCATCATCTCTCAGCCAACAGTGCAAAAGCTTTTCCTCTTTCCAGGTTCACAGCAGATGGACCAGAGCAGTTGAATCGGGACGACTGCAGCTGACAGTGATGGGCAAACAGCTCTGATGGCACTCGTGGGACACAGAGCTCCCAAAAAGATGACTTTTCAGATGATCCTGTTGGCTGCTGACCCCACCCTGAGCAGACCCTGCTTTGCAGAAGGAGACCACCCCCCTCCATCGCACACAAGGTGCAGCTGCACCCAAAGAGCCAACTGCAGTTGATGGTCCAGGGATTTGGAGAGCTGAAGTTAGCTCCCCGCTTCAACACGTAAGATCATAAAAAAGTTGTTTGAAGCTCAAAATCCCCAAATATTGGGCACTGAGGTCCCACTGGCACCTGTTGGGTGTGAGATGCTCCCCTGTGCTGCTGGCTCTTTGGTTTCCACCTGTGAGTGGCTGGTGGGCAGTGGGACGGCAACAGCCCCACTCATTGCGTCTCGTCTCTTGGGCAACAGGCAGACTGTGAACCTGAAGTGCAAAGGTGGTGCGAGGGCGTCTGTAGCTGAACACTTCATCTGAAAACTTTAGCTGCTCTTTTCGGGGCTGCACATATCTGGGCTTCTCCCCTCAGTCCCCAGCTGACGGCTGGGAGCCAGGCACCCCTCACAGGCTGAGAATTGGGAGTCAATGGGCGTCGGATCTGTGCACAGCCTGGCTTGGCTGTGTTGGCAGAGGATGGTCCATGCTCTTCTCCTGGCATGGAGCAGCTCCAGGCGAGCAGCAGGACGGGTGGGAGCTTCCAGCTTCCCTGCTCCGTTCCAGACCGGGAAGAGCTGCTGAGCACACATGGCCTCTGGGCTCTATAACCTCTAGCCACAAAGCTCTCTCAGTTGCATTTGTGCTCATTGAAAGCGATTACCTTTTCCTGGAAGGATTTGACCCTCTGGCTGCTGACTGCGATGGCAGCGCTCCTTCTCCAAACGACTGCTGGCTGGAGGCTCGGCGGAGCGACAGCCAGCGGGAGCTGGGAGCTCTCTCCCTTCCCATCCCTGGAAGCAGCTGTGGAGGCTCCTGGCTTGCAGGAGGGTCAGATGGGCAGAGCGGCACTCCAGTGCAGAGGAGGAGGTGTTTCACCCCAAGAAAAAGCATGCAGGGGAAGAGGGCAGAGGGCAAGGAGGAAGAGCGGTGCAGATCATCTGCACCGGCTGCCTCGCCAGCCTGAGACAAAAAACAGACGGGATGGAGAATGTGACACCGTATCACATTAGGCATTTATGCAACATTAGTGCTGCGGGACCAGCCAAGGTTCAGGGGTTTGCAGGCTTGCTCAGAGCCAGGAAGGCTTCTCTGGACTTGCCTGGGAAATGGGTGGGTGCTGAGCTATGGCAGAGATCTCCAGCGCTTCACGCCAAGCAGACACTGCTTGGCTTTAGAGCCTGGCAAAAGAGCTGTAACCAGCACCTTCTCAGGGAGCGCGTCTTGTCTCTCTCCAGCCCCACAGAAATCCTGGGAACGTCTCAGCAGTTCAGACGGCAAAAACATCCCGTTAACTTTGTAGAGCCCAGGAGCAGGAGAGAAACTCCCCTCTTCTCTTTGTTTTGTGGATCCAGGCCCCTGGGTAGCGCTGAGGGAGGAGTTCCCCAGGGCGCTAGCGGCAGTGACGTACGCAGCTGTGAGGTGCACAGCTGGACACCAGACAGATGTTGTTATTCTGGGTCTTAGGACATAGGTCTGATTAGCTCGGAGCAACGAAGGTAACTTTTATCTCCAAAGCCTGTTGCTCTGTCACTTCTGTTATTCCCCCCCCCGCCCCACATCTGGGTGTTTCTCTGCACCTATTTATAAGAGCATAACACAAGTTATGGATGGTCCAAGCTGCTGGCATCTGCCTGCATTGCTTCCTCCTGACCACACTGCCCTGTCCCAAGGAGGGAGATGGGGCACAGCCCAGGGTCCGCATCCCTCAAAGTGCCCTTCCCCTCAGGAAGTGTCTGTGATGGACCTGACCACAGCACAGTGCCAAGGATGAAGAGGAGAGGAAGGGAAAACATCTCTTCTTGCCCCCCAGGTAGGCCAAATTAGCACCGGGCCATGGAAAGCACTGTAACACTTTTATGAAAGACACAGTTTGTGGACAATGACTCTGTCCATCTTTCCTGGACAGAGAAAACATGATAAACCATGAAGTTAAAACCACACAAAGTGCAGAAAGTTCATGGTTGTCTCTTTCACATATGGGTGAGACAGATTCAGCCAGATTCAGTAAATCTTATCTGTCAGAGCATCCCCAGGGTCCCAGTGCTGATGCCCCCATAAACAATAATATGCTGCCTAGTACCAAGAAAAATCAGAAATTATCAGGTGTCCTTGGTACACCTCATCCACCAAAACATTGCAACAAACCAGTTTAACAGCAGCAACACCAACTTGTACAGACGTATGAGGTACCCTAGACCGGAGTGAAGCTTTCAGCAACAGTCTAGCTCTGGTGCTGTCTTGAAGGAGGGTAGAAAACTCATTTTCAAATTCCCTGGCAGAAATCAATTTATGTTTTTTTAAGAGAGAGAAACAGTCTCCAGATGAAGTCCTGGCTTCAGACCTCTCCAAAGAGCAGAGAGACAGAAGCCTTAATGATTGCAGCAGGCCCTATGGTTTTCAAAGCCACGATTTCCCTCTCACCTAGGTAAAGCTGGGGCAAGATGTAGTTGTTCCCTTGCCAACTCTCATCCGTATTGCTTCCTCACCCAGTCTGCCCTTGGCCATGGCAGCACTCATCTTCACAGCATGTGCTGACTGCATCAGTACGTACTGATGAAGCAAGACATTCAGTCCTAAACCCCACATATCTATCTGAGTAGTTCCTGCCATAAAATCATAGGTATTTCTATATAAATGGTTTAGAGATTTAGTTCTTGCTGTTCTGACCCCATCTTAGGGTTTGCACCAGACTGGGAGGAGACTCTACACCCTGCAGCTCCTGTCACACTATTGGGAAAAAAACAACACTTCGAGGAACACCACCATCCAAAGAGGTTCTCCCCATGCTTCATCCCCCGTACAGGTGGCCATGCTCCCGTGGACAGAGAATCATAGAATCATCTAGGTTGGAAAAGACCTTTAAGATCATCAAGTCCAACCGTTAACCTAGCGCTGCCAAGTCCACCACCAAACCGTGTCCCTGACATGCAGACTAATCCCCTGCCAGGGAGTCCCACGTACTGAGCCGGGACAAACCTGGTCATCCCTGATGTGCTTCCAGTGGGAGGCAAGAGGAGAACCAGATGTGAGGGCTGGATTCTGCGGTGATCCTCCTCTGTCACTGAAGTCCAGAGGAGCTGGATGAGCTGGAGTAGCTCTCACCTCCAGCCCGATGAGGGGCTGCTGCCCTCTGCCTTCCTCAGGCAGGGCCAGGCAGCTCCTTGCAGGTGCTCTCCGCGGGTCCTGGGAGCAAGCTGCCGGGGAGCGGGAGGGCTGTAATTACAGAGATAACTCACACCGTGTCACGCAACAATGATACATGAAAATGCTACATAAACCTGTCTATCTGGTGCTCTCGATTTATCTTTCTGCCTCTCTATTTATTTCTTCCCCCAGCCTATCGCTCGGCACCGTGCAGGAGCTGGAAATGCCAGCTGCTGAAAATGCAATTTGTTTTGATTCGCCAACATCTCCCAAAATATCTCTGTGACCTCTTCAATCTTTTTGCAATGAATTATGGTAATGATGATTTTTATTTATATTAACAAACTGCAGTAGCTCAGCGTGGCCAGCAAATATACAAAAAAAACCCCAACCAAATATATTAAATACATTACTTTTTTTTTTTTTTAAATAACGGAGCCCTGAAACAGTATCAAACAGGGGTGGCTTTTCTGTCTTCTTTTCTAAAAGGCGTCAGTACCAAATTTCTACCCTAATTATAACAATGCTTCTCCTAATGAAAGAATTCATTTGCCTTCTCTAATCAGCTGACTGGCTTTGGAAATTACAGCTGATCAGTGTGGAGGAGGGGCTGCAATAAAGGTTTGGAGGAAGCAACTTACAGTTTCCAAGGTACCTCAGAAATTAGGAAGCCACATCCACAGGAGGTGTAAATTGGTGATGCTGCTGAGCACCACGTGGCAACGCTGGTCTGTGTCTCTCTGGGGAATCTGGCTCCGAGGTCCTGGAGGCCTCCTGCCCCTGCGCAGCCCCACTCCGCTTCCAGGAGAGGGAATCGTGAGCTGCATCCAGGGGTGGAGAGGAAAAAACACTGCTAATGAAAAGTGATTTCAAAGCACATTAGTCTGTTCTTGTTTCTTTTATCACGGGGGAAAACAGAGGTGCTGAGCCAAAAAGGTGGCTTCTCCCAGTCCCTGGAAGGCCACAGGGAGCAGAAGCGCAGGCTCTGGGAAGCCCAGGGGTTTTGGGGTGTTTCTCCTCGCTGTGCAGGGGTGCATGAGCCCCACATTGGCTCCGTGATGGGCTTTGGGGTGTTTCTCTTTGCTGTGCAGGGGTGCATGAGCCCCACACTGGTTCTGTGATGGGCTTTGGGGTGTTTCTTCTTGGTGTGCAGGGCTGCACGAGGGGTGCGCTGGCTCCCCGCTGCAGCGTGGCGGGACTGCAGGCTGTGTGTCGGCACATCTGCAAATCAGGGACCGGGTTTCTCTCTCTCGCACTGCTTTTGGACAAGGGGCAATGCAGTTTTGAGGGCTATGTGTGGGGCAGGGGTGTCTCCCCCCTCACTTAGCCTCTTCTCCATCAGTCCCATTGCAGTGGCATTCTGGGGCTTGTTCTTTGCAGACTGCACCCTGGAGCAGAGGTCTCAGCACAAGCTGCTGGGAGGGGTCCTGGGACAGCCCCCATCTCTCCCCCTCCTGCTATATGAGCCCCCACGCCCCGGCACAGTCCCCACATGCCCAAACGGTCCTTACGCCAAGCTCCGTCTGGGTGATTTGTGAGGGCATGGGAGTTACAAGCCAGGGGGAGAAGAGGTATAATGATGATCATGCAAGTCCTATACGACTTTTCAGAACCCCTGGGTGCTAATCTGCCTGAACAGAAGCTGAGCGTGTGTCACCATGTCTGAAGGCTTAAAATGGTCAGTGGGCGTTAGCAACATCTCATGACTAACTCATTCCATCAGCGACTAGTGACAAAAGCCCCCAAAACATGATGAAGGCTGTCTCAGGGACACGGTCCAGAGGTCTGAGTGATGCAGTTCTTCACACTGCCCTGGCCTGGACTGATTTTCTGCCGCCAAGCAAGTCACTCATGCTCTGTGCACTTCTGCTGCCCTGTAGTGATGAAGCTCAGTGCGGTACGAGGCATTAGGATATCTAATACGGGCAACCACACCTCAGGTTTCTGGTCCTGTAGGTGCAGTCACAGCAAAGCAGTGTGGAGCCATCTCCTACACTGTAGGAGACTCAGAATTTCCACAGCCAAACAAGCTGTGGTTAGAGCCTCATACTCATGTACAAAGACTTACTCAACAGGAAAAAGCATCAGGCGATGTGGGACCAGTTCCAGGGTATGGATAACTGGGTAGTCACAGGAGCAACCGAAATTTAAGCTCTGCTCTTAGGAAGCCTTGAGAGAGCAGAGAATTTGCAGACTGGTGCTCCAAATGCTCCTGACCATGAGGCTGACTTTGGCTTTGTGTTGGGAGGGATGTGGGCTTAGCTGCATGCACCAACCTCATGCTACCAAGCAGCATGACAGAAGGTGCCAGGCTCGTGTAGCTTTGTATGGAGAACCTGCCCAGCAGGGTGTCGATTTCAGCAAATGTGGGCCTTCCTGAGCCTCGGGACATGAGGAGATGGGGGTTCTTAATGTCCCAGTCACTGCTAATTTTTCCTTTCTAGTCTGCAGTCTACACTACTCTAGGATGGAGTCAGTGCACAGAGATCTGCTCCTACTTACGAGTCTGAATGTCTCTAACAGGGCCATGGAGGCACCAGCAGGGTCTGAGGGTACCAAGTGAGCTCAAAGATGCAAAGCAGAGCGTTGCTCTTGCTGCAGTGAGGTTACTACCTCTATGAAGAAAGACCCTACCCTTGCAGGTGCCAGGTACCCCCCTGGCAGTATGCACAGTCCATGATTTATAAATCAAAAAGCACCCCAAGTTTGGCCATGGCTGGACAGGGTAGGATGTTGTATCTCAGCCTCCCATCTGACTCCTCAGCAATCCCCCCAGCACCGGTTCTCCATCTTGCTCTGTCATCTCAAACCATTGCAGTGCTGGCATTTGCAGACTCATTGACACAGGCCCTTGCTTCATGTTTTCACAAGTTTTTGGGAAGTGCAACAGGAGCGGCTGGAGCAGGAGCTCTGAGAGTACCCCTCACTCTAAGAAGGACATTGAGGTGCTGGAGCGTGGCCAGAGAAGGGCAACGAAGCTGGGGAAGGGTCTGGAGCACAAGTGCTGTGAGGAGCGGCTGAGGGAGCTGGGGTTGTTCAGCCTGGAGAAGAGGAGGCTGAGGGGAGACCTCATCGCCCTCTACAACTGCCTGAGAGGAGGGTGCAGTGAGGTGGGGGTTGGTCTCTTCTCCCAAGGAACAAGCGATGGGACAAGAGGCAATGGCCTCAAGTTGTGCCAGGGGAGGTTTAGATTGGATATTGGGAAAAACTTCTTCACGGAAAGGGTTGTCAAGCATTGGAAGAGGCTGCCCAAGGAAGTGGTGGAGTCCCCATCCCTGGAGGTGTTTAAAAGCCGGGCAGACGAGGTGCTTAGGGACATGGTTTAGTAGTGGACAGGTACGGTTGGACTCGGATGATCTTAAAGGTCTTTTCCAACCAAATGATTCTGTGATTCTGTGATTCTATGAATGGGTGAGACCAAACAGCTCTGGGTCAGCTCTGGACAGGGGTTGAGTCTGGGATGATCAGGTGTTGGATGTGATCACCAGATGCTTCTATTAAGAATGATGCAACTCTTTTGCTGTACGGTGAAATCAGCAAAAGCATTTAAACCCAAAATAAACCCAATGTAACTGACTTTGTGACAGCACTGCCCCAAAACGTGTGTTTACAGACATAGCATGGACAAGGGTAGAGTATGAGCAAAGTTCTTTTCAGACACAAGCAAAGGGGCACGATGTGCACTGAGGAAAGACAGCAATCAGCCAACAACCCAAGTGTGTGCGTGGACACTGCAAGTGTGCGCAGGTACAGTGAGGTTCTCATCTCCTCCAACCTAGCCACAGGTCTCTCCTCCCAGGTGACCCTCCAAGAAGGCAAAGATCTCTAAATAGATGGTTCTCCTCATTGATCTGCTTCTGTCTGGGTGTTGCTTGTCATGCCCTAGGCGATATCACATTTTCCTTCAGGTTACATGGTTGCTGAGTAGCAGACCTCGCTGTGACTCAGGAAGGCCCTAGCCTTTCACACCACCGCCTGTCATTGCGCAGAAAGGCCTCGGTGGTTTGTACTGCACTTTATACCCAGGAGGAGAATCTCCTCACCATCGTATTGGGACCCAGCCATGGCAGGGAGTGGCTGGCTGGGATAACCGGAGCCTCACCAGGGCATACTGACTTTTTTCTAACCAACTGGTACAATAATGTTTAAATAAGATTTTATTATCATCATAGTAATGGCAACACAAGGCTGCTGGAAATCGGCCTGCGAGAAGAGAGGTCCCAGAGCAGAGTTAAGAAACAGCACCCATGCAGGTGGCACCACACAGAAACGCTGTCACTTGACTGTCCCCTCACACCCTGGGAAACATCCAGAAGCTCCACACAGCCCCACGTAGAGTGGTCCTCACAACGCACCCCCACAGGTGCTGCATCCGCACGCACACCAGCGCTCTTGCATACACGTGCACTTACAAGGACCCATCCCGGCCGGGCAGACACGCTTGCTCCAGAGGCACACGCGGCCGCACTCCCCTGGGGTGCACGCAGGGATGCAGGGCTCCCTGGCTCGGGTAGCGCTGCGCTGGCAGCTGGCGAAGGCAGGGATGAAGGATGCTCACATGCCGAAGCCGTCAGCGCCATGGGTGCTCCTGTGACAGTCGCAGGGTATCTGTTTTCCCTTCAATGGTATAAATGCTCTCTTCAGAACAGCACATTCCCCGCCACCGCTAATGAAAACACATGGTGCGTTTATGCAAAAGCTCCTTCTCATTCTTGGTAATGACATTGGTGGTGGCAGCTCCTGTCTCCTCCTGCTGCCTCGCTCCCTCCCAAGCACCCTTGTCATTTCCCTTCCCTTTATCGACAGCCTTTAATGGGATGAGTCTTTCGCCAGCAGAAAGGAGCCAATGTGTTCTCAGCGGCTGTCAAAGGCACTTCGACTGCATAAAGAGCCTCCCATGTGGTCTCACAGTTAAAATATATATACATACAACAGACAAAACTGTCACCAACGTGCCAGAACCATCATTAGCACTTGATCTTCCTAGCACAGAGGACATGCCTCAGCTAGTTATTTTCATCCTAAATCCTTTTTTTTCTGTTTTCATTTTATTTTGGGAACCGGGCTAGGGAAGGGTACTTTATTTCCCCTACGCCGCATGGAAGGAACAACACCGACCTGGTGGGCGCATTATGTTCCCAGTAAGGAGCTGTGGCATCTCTATGAGGTGCTTTTAGAAAGCGTCAGACAACTTCCCAACCTGCCTACCCCCCTGCTACAATTCGATGAGCTTTAGATGGGACTAAGCGAGCTGGGAAGTGGAGGAAAGGGAAAAACTACACAGCATCAAGAGGGAGCAATAACACAAGGATGCGCTGAGCAAGGAAAGGAGCTGATTTCTCTGCTAAATCAGCCCACGAGGGCCCTGCAGCACCTGCTGCTGTCGACGAGGAGCTTAGCAGGCAGAACTGGCTGCCTGCAGTTGCCATAAGTAGGCATGGTGGTGTTGGGTTGACGGTTGGACTAGATGATCTTAGAGGTCTTTTCCAACCTTAATGATTCTATGATTCTAAGTGGAGGGAAGGGTGCCTTTCCTCTGAATCGATAATAGTTGTTCCCCCCACCTGTCTGCTGCAGATCTGATGCATCTGGATCTCTCTAGGGTAGAGGTGATTCAATGGATTCATCCTGTCTCGTGTGCTGGGGACACCGTGCTAAATGAGCAAGGCATGCGGTCCAGCCACAGCAGCAGCAGGTTCCTTGTCTCTCTGCAGAGCTTCTGCCTGTGACCGGTCTGCTTTCCAGCTGTGCTTACGGAGTCACCCATGCGGATGATGTTGCCCATCTGCACACGGTATTTGATGCTGGAGAAAGGAGCTGGCTCACCTGGATGCGCTGAGGGATCTTGTGGCAGGTACTGGTTCCCTGTCTGCAGAAGAGGAGCTCTGCTGGCATCAGCAGCAAGAGGGGGTGGATGTGGGATGCGTAACCAACACAGCGATCCACTTACAGGTACCCCTGCACCTTCTGCTGTCCAGACCTCAGCTCAAGGGCACCCACCCAGAGATATACTCCAGTAAATCTTCAGGGAAGATCACATGCATCATCTTCTCCACATAGACATGCCTTGGGAGGGCAATTCCCTGTACATAGCCCTGTGCTTACCAGCATGGACTTTGTCTTCCTCCTGCAAAGTTCATTTTTACCCAAGCAAACGTCCTGCCAACCATCTTGCCTAGACACAGAAATAGAAGGGTACCAAGAGGAAATTTTCTTTAAGAACCAGAAGAGACCCTGATAGGACAAGTTTCCTCTGGCTCTCCAGCTCTGGGAGCATGATCAGATCAAAAAGCAACTGCAGTGGCTGCTTGCTGCTGCCCAGGAGTGGCCGCTGGCGCAGCTGCGAGGGTGTTCAGGGCTGCAGAGGTCAGAGCGGGGCTTCTGCTGCCCAGCCAGCTTTGGTCTCATAAAGCAGCGCCAGCCACAGCATCCCTGGGGCTGGGGTGCGGGCAGTGCATGCAGGCGGCTGCAATTCCCGGCCGCCCCCCCGGGAATAACCGCGCGAGCCACCTGCGTCCCAGCGAGCTGGGCTGAGCCTGTGCGGGAGAAACGGGCAGAATCAGCCTGGAGTGACGAATACGTTGGAGAATGCCACGCAGTTTCACAGACAGAAAGAGAGGCTAAATTCATCTACTAAATTATTCACTGTGAATTTTTGCTCTGTTCTAGCAGACACACATCCAGCAGCTATATAATAGGGAAAATTCAGTATATATCATAGTAGTTAGACACGTATCCATTACGCACAGCAGTTGTTAATCTTCAGTGAACGTATTTAATAATAACTATTTATGTAACGTACATTAACTACCCCTTTTAAACTGAAATTGAATGCATATTTGAGAACCTTAATTCAAAGCACTACTTAAAGCTGAGTCTCTGAGTCAGGGTAATAAGGATTTCAAAAGAGGGGTGTTTAAGTACTGCGGAATAAAGAAAGGTGACTGGAAAGAAAACCTTTAAAAAAAAAAAACACCCAAAGAGCTTTTTTGCACTTGAAATCCCTCCTGGGTGCAGACTGGAGCCATGTGGCTGAGAGGTGAGCCGTGGGCAAAGAGAACGCACAGAGCTGATGCACGGCTGGTTATTACAAGCAAGAGAGATTGCTGAGCGCCCCGGAGGCACCGGAGCCCCAAGGACCGCAGCCTCTTGTGCAGGATGAGCCGTGCCCTCGGGCAGCAAAGGCAGCCCCGGGCCGTGGGAATCTCCTGTTGGCAGCACCGCTGATGTGCAGAGCCTGGCCACAGCCCACGGCGTGTGGGGAGGGTGGGGAAGCACCGTGGTACTTTAGCTTTGCAGCTAAACCCACCACAAATCTTCCTAGAAAGGGAAGGAAGAAAGAAGCACAAAGCGCTGCCCGAGTCCACCCATCCCCGAGGGAGTCCCCATGGCACTGGAGGTGTGGGCATCTGGAGCTCACCAGCCTGGAGCCAGGGATGCTGCTGGGCTCGTACGTCCTAAAACACCTCAAAACCCATCCCCCTAATTTTTTATTTTAATCGACACCTCCATCTCTATGCAATACACAACTGTTAGGCTAGACAGAGATGGGGAGGAGAGGTGTTAGCGGTAAAGGATCAAATTGTGAGTCAGGGCACTGGAGCTCCGTCCTAGAGAGCGTGCATGGCCCACTGGCTGCTTGGCCACCCAGAGACTCAGGACTAGGGTCTCCTCCTCCTGCCCTGCACCAAACGGCTGCTTGCTCCATCCTTTCTGCTCCTCAACCGCCTCCAGCCCCTCCTGCCACCCTTCCCAGCTCCTCCCTGCCTCCCCACCCTCACCAGTTTTTCCCCGTTTTGCTGATTGCTTCCTAAATTAGCCAAGCTAAAAGGAGTTTTTCTGTGAGCAGCGGAGCCATGGCACCTGCTTTTCTCTGGCTTCATGTCTTGGAGAGTGAGATATCATCAAAGCATCCTGAAGGTTGGACAGTCTTATCTGGACTGCTGCATGGGGATTCTCTGTGGTCTAATACTCTGGTTAAGATCCCATTGCTATTTTTCACTTTGCAAGGGCACTGACTTGAATTTCCCTTCCTGTTTTATTAAAATTTGTAGTCTCCCAGCATCTGTCCTGTTGATTCAGACTGTCAGCTCCCTGAGGCAAGGACCACCAGTTTCTTTACTCCTAGAGCAACAGAAGATGCTTAGGGTAGTATGTGAGAACAGGGTGAGCACATAGCGATCCTCTCCCGATGTCGGGCCAAAAGGCTCCTAACCCAAAGGTGCCTTTGAATCGAAATCCCTTGATGAATTTTCCTCTTGTGAATGTGTCCATGGACTTGCACATTTTCACTACGTACTGTGTGAAGTGCCACCTCCTTCTGTTTAACACGAATGTGGTATCCATCAGCTCTGTGGGAAGTTCCCTGGTCCTTGTGATGGAAAGAGAGAAGAGTCAGCAGCAGCCCACCCTCTCAGGGCCACACACGATTTTACCGATTCCTGTCACACTCCCTTTCATGTCCCTCCGGACATGGGGCCAGAATTGCCCAGGCTTGAAGGCAGAGCCCACCCAGGATTTACACGGGGATAGACTGACAGCTTCTGGTCTTTATACTTCTTGTCTTTATTCCTTTCCCAATAATTCCTAACATTTGATTTGCTTTTTCTAACCACTGCCAGGCACAGAGATGACATTTTCAAAGACGCATGTATTATAACACCAAGATCTTGTTCTTTAGCAATGACAGGCAGCTCATGGTGCTTTATTTAATTCATGAAGTTAGGACTGTATTTTCCCATGTACGTTAGTTTCCATTTATCTACATTGAATTTTATCTGCCATTTTGTCCCCAGTCACTTGACGTCATGAAGTCTTTCTGCAGCCCTTCACAACTGGCCCTTGTCTTTACTACAAAATAATTCAGTATCTCCAGTTCTCAGCTGTAGGTATTATTGCAAGAAAGAAAATCGACGCTAATAAGCCATCTGTGGCTTGTCCTCGATGGGACACAGAGTTCTCAGCATCCAGGTCAAACCACCTCTCTCCACCTTAGAGCCATGCGGGCAGGGATCAGGGCTCCGGCAGCAGCAGCGGAGCAGTGCCTGGCTCTATGCAGAGCCCCCAAGGCTCCGACTAGCCTGGCTAGCCATGGACCTCCCCTTCACCCCCAGCTTTCTTCCTGAATTTGGTCTCCTGAGACTTCCCAAGGTGCTGCTGCATGGACACACGGTCCCAGGAAAGCCTCCTGATAAACCCTGGAGAGCTGGAGGCGAGCAGAGGGAAGTGCACGGAGCTGGAGGTGGAGGGAGGGGGAAGATGAAATAGTGCCTATTACTTTTCCTTGCACTCAGCGTGGGGTTTGCAGTGACTTGCTGGGTCATCACCAGTAATTCATACCTGCAGGGTGCAAAACCCTGACCCACTGTGCAGCATGGGAGAACATGGTTCTCTGCAGAGGTTACCCAATGGCATGGGCAGTGCAGTGAGGAACAGGCATTTGTGCCGTGTGTTTGACCCTAAGCACCTTGGGGCAGGGCTGGATTTTCATCTTACGCTGGCTCCATGGCCGGCGTATGGACGCCTGATGGTGTCAATCTCCAATACCAGCAGAACACCTATATGGCCCATAGTCTGGGGTCCTAGGAGAGTGTTTTCTCCAGAAAGATCACAGCCAAAAAGAAAAAAGTGGGGAGAGAAGATTAAAGGTGGAATATTTTCACCAGAAGGACGTGAAACTGATCCAAGCTGCCTTGCCCACAACCCCAGACCAAGTCAGACACAGGTAGGAGCAGATCCCAGGACCCCGCGCTTTGTGTCGACCAACCTGTCACCTACCACAAGGATGCTGCCTCGTGCCCTCCTGCATTTCCCTTGGTTCTTTCCTTGGTACCACTGCCCATGGTGCTGCCACAGAGCATCACTCACATGTGGGTGATGAGAGGGCACCTGGACCGAGACAGAGCAGGGCCCGATCAGAGCAGCGAGGTGGTCACACGGTACAGCTCTGCAGACAGGCTAAAACCACTTCTACCATGGGTGTCCAGAAAGCTTCACTCTCTCCAGGCTGTTCAATTCCAACCACATGTGAGAAATCACTTGGCTCCCACAAATGCAGGGAAGTGAGCAGGAAAACCCTGCTGGAGCCAAAGCACTTGCATGATGGATGAAGAGGATGTGTCTCCAGAAACTCTTCTTTGAAACGCTGGGTCAGCAGCCGATTTTATTCCACACCCTTGAGGCTCTGAGGACAGGGCAGGCAGTGGAGCACGCAGCAGCATCCTGCCTGCTGGCTGCTACAGTGTGAAGGGGAAGGGACTACCCTACTCTTTCCTCTGGTTTGGCCCAGGGCTGCTTTGGACAAGGAGGAAGCTGCAGGACTGGAGGTTTGGCCTTCACTTTCCTCCGTAGCGACTGATGCCGGCTCTGGGAATGAGCTGGAGACACAGAGCACCAGCAGTGACACTCTGGTTTCTGCACCAGCCGTGTCAGGACTGCAGTCCCAGAAAGGAGGTTTTCCCTGGGGCTCGTTTCTGCAGACATCATCTCCAAGAGCAGCAGAGGGTGGCAATGGGAGATGCTGTGGCACTGCTGCAGCTTGGTGCCACAATGCCCAGCACAAGCCTGAGGGATGCTCCTCACAGCAGGAGCAGCGGGTCTCCGTGGTACTATCGGGCAGGGTTAGTGGGTGCAGAAGAGCAGGTTTGCTCCCAGCTGGGTCAAACCAACCCTGTCCCATACATCTGCCCGCAGTGAGCTAGTTGGCTCGTGAGTGGGCATGCAAAGGGCATGGGGCAAGACACCGGGCAGCAGCCCGATGCATTCACTGCTCAAGGGAATAGTTTCTTTTGGGGGTAGCAATGGTAGCATCACCATGAGATGAGTGAGCAGGGCCAGGCATGGGGCCACCCATGAGGTGAGGATGTGGAAGGACCACCACCGTGGCTCTCCACATCCCTCTTCCCAGTCACCTGCCTTGTCTCCCCAGAGCAATCCCCCTTCTCTCTCATTCTCTTCCACTTTTCCTCCCTCTTTCATCGCCCTAACTGCGCATGCAGACGGCCTGACTGGAGGACCTGTAGTGACCCGACTGATGGGGTCTGTGAACCACCAGCTCAGTCATGTGCTGGTGAAAGGCAGGGCTGGTGCAGAGAGGAGGATGCCGGGTGCAGCCTTGAGCTCATCATCACAACCTATGTGACAAGCTGTTCAGAGCTGTGGGTCACGCCTGCATGATGGATGGTGTCATGCCAGGGGCACTGACACCCCTGGGAAGAAGGATTTGGCTGGCATAGTCACGTGGGGGCTGGGAATGAACCAGAGATGGCGTGTGTGCCTGCTTTTCTTTGTGGTTCCCACTTGAGGCTGCTGGGAAGCTGGACAGGGAAGGGACCTTTTCTGCCACAGGTTACGTGGTGTGCCTGTGCTCTGGGAAAACAGCCTTCCTAGCCTCTTCTTTCCAAAGGTTAGGCCAAGAAAAGCTGCAAAGACAATGTGGTTTGATTTTCTGGCCAGGAGGGAGAACTTCACCCTTCTCGAGTCCAGGGTTTCTGCTTGATCACAGCAGATCCTGCAGCAAGATATCCAAGTGAACGAACAGCTTTGAGTGATGGAGACTCCAGCACGTGCCAGAGCAAGCTGTTCGAGGGGTTTATCTCTGACTGTTAACACTGGCACTCAGCTCCCTCTCCCAGTTTGCCTGGCTGTACCCTCCAGCTGCTAGCTGATATTCTGCCTTTGTCTGCTAGCCAGTTGGCTTTTTGGTATCTCCTCCTCTCAAAGGCACTTCTAAACTCAGACGAGTCAAACATTAATGTTGTCTCGGATTTAACAGTGATGTTAATACCTTGCACTTCTTTCCTCTCGCATTGCACAACACATTTCCAACACCCCAGACCATCCCTTGAGTTATTTTCTGATGATTTCCAAATTTGCCACCCTACTTGTAAAAACGTGGACCTCTGGCATAGGCAGGGAGTTGAGCGGTTGCCTCGGTAAGCCGTGTCCAAAGGCAATGCCATGTCCCTGCTGCAAACTGGTATTTCCCTCCTTATGGAGCCAAGAGCTGTTTCAGGTCTGGCAGCTGCATCACAGTGGCTTCTGGTTTGTTCATTAACCACGACATCCGTTTCAAGGCTTTCACGTTGTAGGATGCAGTCACCTCGCTTTGTAAGGGCCAGATTGCTCCTCGGATTTGGAAGGGGTTTTTGGCCTTTTTTGAAAACCTAGAAAATGAAATGTTTTTTACAGCAAGAGCTGCATGGAAAAGAGATTCCTTTTAGTTCATTTGCAAACTGTGCATTTGTTTGTTTGTTTTTAATGTTATTCAGGCTTCGAACAAAGATAAAGGTTTTCCAAATTATTGTCAAATTGATTTTTAAAGGGTTTGGAGTCAACATTTCGTTTGACAGTGTCGGAATACTTTGCTTCAATCAAGCTTTTGGACTTTTCAAAATTAAATGAAAGGGAGTTTTTAAACTGAAGAATGTTTCAGACCCAAAAAATCAAAACATTTCATTCTGAACATGTCAAAACTGGCCATTTTAAATGTTTTTTCTCCAATAAACAAAATTGGGCAAAATCACCATAATTTTGCAAAATACTTCAGAGTTGACAAACTTGCGTTTCCACCATAGAAAAGTCGCATGAAACAAAATTCATTAATCTCTGCTCCCAGTGTGGCATTCAGGGGAAAAAGACCTCCAAAAATGCAGACACTGGAATTCCCAGGCAAAACCGAATTCATTCACTCTCCAGATAAACAGCGTTCCCGCTCCTAATTTTTGTTGATAAATTGCAGCTCGCCCTATCAGCATGCATGGCACACAACACGCAGAGCCAGCAGGCAGTGTGCGATTTCTGCCCTGCTCACCTGCCTTCTGGAAGGAGACTGTTTAGGTCTCCACTGGTCTGCAGTGGTTCAAACTGGGCAGCATCCCCTCCGTTTATCACCGCGGATAATTGCCCTTCCCTTTTCTGGCTGGGAGCTGCGTGGAGTCCACCGGCCTCATTTCACTGAAAGCCTCAGATGAGACGTAAAAACACCTCGGCACAAATCTAAACAATGTGTCTGCTTAATGGTCGCCGAAGGGGCATTTTCCTTTGGAGCAAATCCATCACCGCGGCGAGTGTCAAACTCCAAGGGTTGGCTCTTTAGGCTGAAAAGGCTCTGGCACGCTCAGTTCTGCTCGCTGGTTGCAGCAACGCCCGCTGCTGCGCTCCTGGGCGAGACGGGGTTTGTGCGAGATGCGACTGAGCACCCTCCAAATATTAACACTGCAAGTCTGAGGTTAATTAGTCTCCACAAATCAACGCAAGGCTAGCTCTGGGCATGGGAGCAACCCACGCCGGCTCTCCAGTGACATGTTCCTGCTTCTTCCCCCTGGGCTCCTGCCAGCGCCTCTTGGCTTGCACAAGGGGCACGTCGTGGCAGGGGGCAGAGACCCCCCACCAGCCCCACATCCCTTGTCACGAGCTGCCCAGCTCTGCCCAGCCACCACGAAAGGAGCTGATTTCCTCGGCTCCCCAGCTCCCTTGCTGATTGATTTATGGAGTGTGAGATTAAGGGCTGGAGCTGGTAACAGGGAGCTTTGAAATTAATGAAATTGCAAAGAGGATTTATAAGTGTAACTGAGCGGCTCTGGCAGCGACACCAGGCAGGCACTTTGTGCCAGGTGGGGAGGACGGAGGAGCAGCGGGACTGCAGAGAGCGCTGGGACCCAGCAAACGGCCAGTGCTGCTGTGCCTGGGGCAAGCGGGCTGGGCAAGCAGAGCTTCAGTCCTCTTTTCCTGCTGTGCAGTAAATGGCCAATACAGATAAGAGGGTGTCATGGGAACATCATGGTCTTGCCTTGATGTATCAGGAATAGCATGGCCAGCAGGACCAGGGCAGTCATCCTTCCCCTGTACTGGGCACTGGTGAGGCTGCACCTCGAATGCTGGGTTCAGTTTTGGGCCCCTCACTACAGGAAGGACATGGAGGTGCTGGAGCGTGGCCAGAGAAGGGCAACGAAGCTGGGGAAGGGTCTGGAGCACAAGTGCTGTGAGGAGCGGCTGAGGGACCTGGGGTTGTTCAGCCTGGAGAAGAGGAGGCTGAGGGGAGACCTCATCACCCTCTACAACTGCCTGAGAGGAGGGTGCAGTGAGGTGGGGGTCGGTCTCTTCTCCCAAGTAACAAGTGATAGGACAAGAGGCAATGGCCTCAAGTTGTGCCAGGGGAGGTTTAGATTGGATATTAGGAAAAACTTCTTCACGGAGAGGGTTGTCAGGCACTGGAACAGGCTGCCCAGGGCAGTGGTGGAGTCACCATCCCTGGAGGTATTTAAAAGCCGGGCAGACGAGGCGCTCAGGGCCATGGTTTAGTGGTGGCCAGGGACGGTTGGACTCGATGATCTTAAAGGTCTTTTCCAACCAAATGTTTCTATGATTCTATGATTCTATGAAGGCAAGGTGTCTCAGCATGTGCAAGAGCCTCTCTTCTCCAGGCAGGTTTTCGTGCGTCAGTTCCCTGCTCTGCTGTGAACATGCCACCCATGGGCACTGAACAGCATCTGTGGGTTTGGTGTCATCTGCACATTGCGTCACTTGGGTGGACAGGCCCTGCATCACTATAGGTCATTTAAAACATTGTAAAGCAATCGCAAAACACCTTTGGTCACTTGCTCTCCTGCATGTGCTCCTGATGCCTGAATTGTGGGTTACCCATTGGCCTTGAAGCTTCCCGAAGGCTTCCTTGGAGCAGTGGGACACCCCCACCGCTCAGACCAGGGCTCTCATTTCTTTACCACTGAGGAGATTTTGCAGTCCAACAGGGAGGTGCTAGTGCTACGAGCATCTTGGGTTGGGAGGCTGTGGTAATGGGAGGCCTGGCGCTCTCCCTGATGTGTCAGCGATTAAATTTTGCCCTGAGCTCATCTCAAGCTGCCAAAGTAGGAACGCGAGCCTGAGGCGGGTTTGTGTTACACTGAGCGTCTGAATATGTGTGTGAGGTTTTCTGTATTGTTTGAGCAATGCCCAAACCCACCGTTTCATCACCTCTTATGCACTCTGCTGTCTTGTCTAAAACCCTGGCAGCAGAAGCTCTGGGGTTCAGGGTAAGTTTTGCCTCTCCTATTGCCTCCAGTTCAACTCCCGTGGATCTGGCAGCAGCTTATAGATGGAAAAGTGGGTGCGTTTAAACATTTGCAAACCAGCAATGGGGAAACCCAGCTAGCCCAGTGTGAGCTTCTGGCACGGGAAAACTGTTGCTTTTACCCTTCTGCAGCAAAGCTCCAACACAGCCGGTGGGAACAGCTGGTGAGCGGCAGCAGGACCCTGCGGGGGGGTCTCAGGGCAGAGCAGCACCCGGCCGAGCAGAGGGACACCAGCCTGGGGACAGGCCAGGGGAGCGATGAACGTGCCTTTCGTGACAGCCAGCTCAGCACCGAGGCAGTCACACACCAGCCCTCGGCCAGCCCCGGCGCAGCAGGACACGGCTGATCGAAGCCCGATGGATCGAGGAAGATCAAAGCTCCCCTTTTATCTCAGTCTCCCTTCTGCCTTCTTCCACAGCTGGAGGGCGTGTGTTCCCCTTCTTTGTAGATGCTTCATCCCCTTCTTTAAATCTTCACTTAAAGCCTTCCTTTCTTCTCCAGCATGCAGCTGAGTCCTTTCCGAGTGTGCTGTTGTAATGCCCATGGAGGATCCTATTCTAAAGGCATAAATTACACTGCACCGTGTCGGCTCCCTCTCGCTGCGCATCTTTTTCAGGTAACGCTTTGTGTTAAGTGCACATTAACCAGTCCTGAACTGCCCCAGCATCACAAAGAGCGGCTCAGGGGGACACCCCTCTGCCTGGCGCTCATTAGGATCAATGTCGACAGCACAGCCCAAACTAGGATGAAGTCTGACCCCCCCCTTTCTGCTGCTGGGGCTGCCATTACCTAATTGGATCCAATGTAACGTATTACAGCACACATTATGAGATGACACAAATTGGGTTTGGCTCTTGCTTAGCAAATGAAGGGGCCTCAGTTATTGTAATGAGCACAGCGAGAAGGAAATGCATGGGCGTCCATGTCATCTCCTGTCTAAGGGAGCCCTCTGGGTTGAGGCACCCAGCCCAGAACGAGTCGCATGCTGCTGCTGACCCCTTTAACCTGCAAAATGGGATGGAAGTGCTGCTTGGGCAACCCCTCGCAGCTGGCTACAGCAGAAGGGCTCATAGTTCACCCAGGTCTTGAGGGCCATCCTAAATGCCTTGACCTAACCCTGTTCACAGAATCACAGAATCACAGAATCTTTTGGTTGGAAAAGACCTTTAAGATCATCAAGTCCATTGTTGATAAGGGATGCACTGAGTCATTCACAGAGGGCTGGCTGGCTGAGGAAAACAAGGCATCCCAGAATATGACTGCTTTTGGCACTGTGGGCTTACGCATGAGGTCAGTTCTTCATGAAGTGTGAGACCTTGCAGGGTTACAGAGGATTGCTGTTGAAGATCAAAGATGGTGAAGCCAAGCCTCAGCAGCGTCTGAACCAGATGAGCTCCAGAGGACTGTGATTCCGGGTGGTTCAACCCAAGGGCTGCTCCTCATCACCCCATCCTACCGCTGCCTTGGCCCGTTGTCCAGGATCCTGCACATCCACTGAGCTCCTCTGGGCAAAGGGGTAGAGGACATGCACAGAGCATCTCTCCTCTAGCCTGGGTCCCCAGTAGAGGCACAGGGGCACTGTATCCAATATCCATTGGACAGAGGATTTCATTAATTCTAACACGGTCAGTCAGCACTGCCCTCTAATTCCTCTTGCAGAAGCTCTTTGCTAACCACAAGCGCAAGAGTGGTCCGTCTGTGCTGTTTAGGAAGAGGGTTAAAGTGCTTAATGTTTACTGTGTTCATAGTAACTGCGGATGATGGTGTTCATATGCACATCCAACCTGTTTTAATATCTTGGGGCAATAAGCTCCACAGATTAACCGCACGCTGTATAAAAACTTGTATCGGTTTTGAATTTACTGCCTTTTAATTTCCTGCATTATGATTTTCTGCATTTCCTGAGTTTAATTTCTTGCGATCCTTATCTTCTCATCATGCTCCGAGATCAAACCTGGGGTATTTTCTTCTTACCACTGAGACCAAAAATACCACATAACCAGCAATTCTTAAGCAATATTTTCCCATTTGCACCTTCAATAGGTTTTTTGCCCCAACAAAAATTTTAAAAAGTGAAGAAATATTGCAAGCTCCTAAGCAAAGCACAGCAGATCAGCTTCTGAAAGTGGGTGCAAAGTTGGAGTTTCTGCTCAAGATATTCCTGTTTGAGCAATAAAATAAATGAAGTGCTGGGTGGGGACTGTTTTGAGCAGATGCACACTGTGGGGACCTGTGTTTCTTTGCTGAAGGGAGTCAGAGGTGCTGGGGGGAATCAGCACCAACAGAGTTGCTTGAGTTGTAAGAGGTCTCCTCAAACTACAACCGTTTCCACCTCACTTTCTGGCTGTTATCCTCACAGTCCTCCTGTGAGATGAAGTCTTGGTCCGAGGTATAGGTGGAAGATGTGCCCAGCAGAGATAAGACTTGTCCTGTGGTCTGTGATGGAGAGCTCTGCTTAGCTCATGCCCCGGCAAGGAGAGCACCAGTCAGCACCAGCCTGGACGCTGTGTCGCTGCCTCGGTGCAGCCCTGAGCCCGAGCACGTGCAGCATCCAGAGCACAAGCACCAGGCGCAGGCAGGTGCCTGCAAAGGTCCATGCAACCGGTCGAGAGAGCCAGCGACGCCTGGGCACCCAGCTCTATGGACAGGTCACCCCATCAGCCCTCCAGCTCTCGGCATCACATCCCACCACCCAGGCTCCCTCCCTTCCTCAACTTTAATAGAGGAGCACGAAGTAGCAAAAACAGTGTCAGCTCTCTTTGTGCCACGTTGGTCCCACCGCCCTGGCTGCGGTGGTTGTGGAGCAAAGCAGGGGCTGGGTGCTCTCCAAGTTGGGTCCAGGACACAAGCGAGGCACCAGCGACTGGTGGCACAAGGTTAGCACAGGGCTAGCGCAGGCAGGGTACCCAGAAAATACAGCACTGGAGCACTACTAGAAGTTGTGAACTGCCAGATAGACTCAGGCTTGGTCTCATCTCCACAAGATCGGGATGAGGAGCTGGTCCTGGATGCTCGCGAGGAAGACGAGGGTCTCCCGCTGAGCACCGTGACACTATGCTAAAGTGTTCAGAGAGATCTTCCTTCCCAACCCAGGCAGCTAATGGCTGGTTTATGTCCTGAAGCGTGAGGGTTTAGGTCCCCTGCAGATTTTTATCCCATTTAATGTAACTGTAGATATCCTCTGTATTCATATAAATGAATAATCCTTTCTGAATCCTTCTAAGCACTTTGCTTTAGCAGGCTGGATATTATTAATCATAATGCTCTGCACTTAGACAGCGTTTTACCTATTCACAGCACTGAACAATCGCTGGCTAATTAACCCTCCCTATGCCGTGGGAGGCAATTAACACCCCTGCTGCCCGGAGGGGGAAGGTGGCACCAAAAGTGGCAGTGAGTGGGGATTCGGGGCCAGTGCTGCCTCTTTTCCCACAGCGTGGCGGTGGGTGCAGTGGAAGGAGGTCGTTACCTCTGTGGCTATAGACCTACTTAAAACTTAGAGTTCCTCTTCCCTGAGAATTGTGGAAGAACATAATTTTGTTCCCCCACAACTGACTGGCTTTTTGCACCGAAAGTGCAGAAAACTGAAAACTAGAGCTAAAAACATTTAATTAACTAAACAGAAATCAACGTTCAGAAAAGAGAGATGTTCCTGGGGGCAATTTCTGTCTAGTTGAAGCAAGGGGGAGTTGGGGTGTGTGGAGGGAAATGCCACCGGAGCAGCTCCGGATGGTTTTGCTGTGCTGCCACCACCAGCTGCAGGGGAATTCTGATAATAATAATAACAATGCTAATGATAATATTGCTGTGCCTGGTTTCCCTGCAGCCTCCTGCACAGACGGATCCCAAAGCAGGCTATAAATGGAGTTGCCGTTGTCACTCCTCTTGCACAGGCTGGGCTATCACAAATGCCACGCAGCTGAGAGCCAGACTTGAGCTGTCTTTGCATCAGGCCGCTGCCGACTGCCTCAGTTGTCCCCTGAGGGGACCAAGTCCCCAGGACACTTGCTAGCAGGGCTGGCACCATCCGCCTTCTTTCCCTGATGATGAGGGACTTTACACCCCTTCCTTCCCTGTGCTGCTCCACTTCCAGATGGATCATGGTGGTGGAGACAAGGATTACTCTCCCTTTGCTCTTTGCTCTGTCACACACGATTTATTAACCCTCCCTTTCCAGGGATAAGGCCCAAGCCCATGAATGAGGAGGAAGCACCCCATGGACAGGACACTGGCAACTCATCGGTGGGGTCAACTCTCCAGCCTTGGTGCAAAGTTCTCACTGCAGGGTGCAACAAGACGGGCAGGATCTGTCCCTCTAGCGCAAGAGAGGAGCTGCCAGGGAAGGCATTATCAGGATGCATGACTTGGGGCAGGACAGTGGGCATCAGAAGCAGCAATGTGCAGAGGGGCTAAGTCCTTTTAACCCCTCCTGGGCATGGACATGCTTTTCTTCCCTGCTAATCAGCCATGGGGAGAAGCATCCTCCTGAGGGCAGTCGCTGAGGGAAAGGCACCGTGCTGGGCTCCATGCAATCCTCCTCGCTGCGGTGGCTGCACGGCTCGCTGGCAGGCTGCGGCATCTCCCCTTCCCCGGGCTGCCCTTGTCTGGCCACCTTGGGAAGCAGGTCACAGGGATATCTGGCTCGGCTGGGAGGACAACGCTCCTTCCCAATCAGATTTCACCTCTGGGCACATCTCCAGCTGAGCTGAAACTGCCCATTACCTCCCCAGCTGAAGCCCTCATTTTGCAGACAGAAGGCCGTTTATTGCCAGATAAATAACGCTGCAGCTTGCAGAGCCAGCTCAGGGCAGCACAGGGACATGGAATTGTGAGTCAGGATAATCACAGGTGTATATCATATCTCAGGGGGATATTATATCAAAGGCATGCTCCCCTGTATGAAGACAGCAGCCTGGATTTGACTCAGATATCAAGTGCTCAGTGAGCATGGCGTGTCTACGCCTTTTCCCTTCTATCTGGTGCACTTAGCTGCCCTCTTGGTGGATTGCTACTGCCCTTATCTATCCCGAATGCTAATGCACCGGAATATATCTGTATTGCCCCGACGTCATTTCTGTGGCTGGTAAATGTGATAGATGAACTACCCCGCTCGTGCTACTAATGGAAACCCAGAACAAGCAAAAGCCAACAGAAATACTCGTAAGTCAAAAGAGATGCCGTAATTTTCACTTTGGCACCTGAAATCCCTGCCTCCCGCCCTCTGATCGAGAAGGAGAGGCTTCATCTTTTGGAGCCTGGTGCATGCGTGTGAGCATGGTGGGGAGCATGCTCTGCTGGGACCCAGCCTGGAGCCAAGAAACAGCCCCTTTCCCTGAACCCCAGGCTGGCAGAGGGAGGAAAAGGTGCTTGTAGAGCTTTGTCTCCTGCAGCCAAGGGAAGGGAGGAGGATTTTTGTGTGTGGCATTACCAGGATGAGTTCTTGCTCTGCTGGGGCGGCTGAGGAAGTTCCCTTTGCCTCTGGCACTTGAGGACCTCTGGGGCTTTGCTTGCTTTCATCCCCTGCCATCCCCGGGAGATGAAGAATTGCCTTCTAGCAGGGCACCAGTCCCTCCCAGTGCGGCTGGCTGGCGAGGGACAACCTCTTTCTTTCCTTTCTCTTCAACAGACACCGTAATGCCAAGGCACAAGGAGGCTTTGCAAAGCACCTAACAGCCAAGGGCTGGAGCGTGAATGTGACCCTTTGAGCAGACAATTGCCATCCCGTCCACAACAGCACCCTGAACCAAGCGCCCGAGGTGCTGTGTATGCTCCAAATCTGCCCATCAGCACCGGCAGGAGGTTTGTGCTATTTATAACCAAATCTGCCCAAGGTCTGAAGGCTGGACTAGCTCAGAGCCCATTTCTGCTGTGCTGGATGATTTGCAGCAGTAGCTTGAATCCCACCTAAGGGCCCCTTGGAGGGAAGGTGTTTGTCAGCCAGGCCACTGCTTTAATGCTTGGGAGACCTGAGTTCAAATCTTTGCTTCTTTTCAGGCTTGCAATGCCCGACTTACAAAAGCAAGTTGCTTTTGCGTGCCTCAGTTTCCCCAAGCCCTGACATGGATGGCAGCTCTGCACTATGATGTTCCAGAGGCCAGGAGGGAAAGCCATTTGCAGAGGGTAACAACACAGAAGTGCATGCGTTTTGGAGATGGGGCTTCCACAACAGTTCTCTTCCATGCCGGGGAATTTGCTCGGGAAGCCTGCACAAGGGAGAAATCCTCTCTCCCCCTTGGTCTGCTCAGTTGTTACCCGGGGAGAGCTCGGTAGGTGATGAATTGCTCAAGTGGGACAGCAGTGGTGCCCTCTCTGTTTGTGTGGAGTGTGTCTAATATACTGATATATGCTGCATTCATCCCTTTTAAATATAAATCAATAAGCCGCTATATTTCAAAAGAGAAGAGAGCACAGGCCAGTCAATGCGCAGTATAAACGTCTTCATTCCCCGGGGTCCCCTGGCTGGACTGGAGGCCATAGCACACAGTGACCGAGGGAGAGGAGACGTGCTCAGGCCTTTCCAGTGAGCTGTGCCAAGAAGCGAGTGAAAACATGTTCAGGGTTTTCCCCGTGTCCTGATGCCGCCAAGATCCTCAGCAGCAGCTGCGCACGGAGCCAGCCTGATGGCTGGCCTGCAGCGAGGCACCTGCGCTCTTGGTAACCAAACTTGCCCAAGACATGGGGCCAAACGGCTCAGTACCCCTTTCTGCTGTGCAGGCTGGATCGTTTGCAGCAGCTCAAATCCCACATTTCACTTTTCCCTTGCCTTGGTCCAGTGGATGCGGGGCTCTGTGCATGGGTGTGTGTAGTGCGTGACCCAAGGCGTGATGCTCACCTCATGGTCTGGAAGAGGAGCGAGGGTCTCACCTGCGTTTATGTCTAAGCAGTTGGAGCATCGACCCTTTTCACAAGGTCTCCAGATGTTAGGGACCTTGGGGTACATGTGCATTTGTAGATCCTTTCTCCAGAGTCCGTATCCCCATCCATCCTTTGCCCCTACGGCTTAGCCTGGAAAGCCTCCTGGGCACGGGCTATGGCTGCACCTACACAACAAGACCCTACACCTCTGGGCAGACCCCAACCACCCCATGTCCTTCCTGGCAGCTGGGTGTGCAGGAGCTGTGGGCTCAGCCGGCTGAGCATCCTGGGATGAAGCATCTCCCTGGCCCCGGGGACAGGGCTGGGAACTGGCACCCAAGCCCGGGCAGAGCAGGGACGTCAGCTCTTCCTGGCAGAAACTTGTTCTGGCTCAGATAACGCGTGTAGTACAGTCAGATTTTCCTCTTTCATTTCCTACCGCTGTCACGCCTGTCTGTCCGTACCCACGCAGGGGCTCTCATCTGCCAGCGCTCAGCAGCCGGGGGACGAGCTCTCAGGGGTCAGCACGGATAAAGCAAAACCTCTCGACAGCGCAGGGAAGGTGCCGAATGATGCCTCCAGGCACCATTGCTGGTGCATGAACACATCCACTCCCTACTGCCTGTTATCCTGCTTACAGCTGGGCAATATCGCCGGTGTTATTAACGTTATAGTTAAAAAAAAAAAAAAAATCTACTCTGCGCAATTGCAAAATGGTTGTGAATCCAAGAACTGCTAATTATACAGCAGTTTCAGATCTAGACTATTATTTATGATCAAAAAATGCCAATTTGTATAGACTCCAACACTTCACCTACTAAAAAGCTCACCCGTTAATTCATGTTGCATTTAAGTGTTCATTTTAGTCCAGATTTCTCTGGTTAATGCACATGATTCTCTTTCAAGTCCTTTAGAAGACAGAGTTGAAGTTGAAAAGGAGAAGTGGCCCCTTTTCTGGAATCTTCCGCTGAGAAAAAAATGTTAATTATCTCTCAATATTTTATTAATAATCAATTTCTTAGGATTATTTTTTTAATGAGATGTCATTACATAAATGCCCTCATTTTCTGGAGTGCATTTGGTATTTGTAAGAGTCCGCGATACAGTTTGCATGAATAATTCCCATTCAATTGACTATTCCCAAACTGTTCACTTGAATCCTCCGCTATGTATTGCTTGAGATGTGTGGTTGGCCACTCCACTTGCTGGGTATTATTGCTAATTGGATGACACTAGTTTTTCAGACAAGATAAATTTAGGGTTAGCAGGTAGCACAGAGGAAAGCATACAACCACCAGTTGGCAATGTGGATAAATACTTAGATCTGGGAAATTTCAGGATCAGCAAACATTTCCCTGAATCTCTGGATTTCATTTGAATGACCACATTCAGCAAACACAGCTGCCCGCACCTGGGCCAGGAGAGCCACGGTGTGAGTCCTCCCTGAAGCACAGTTTTCCCATGTCATGCAATGACTCCAGGAGCAGGGACTTGATAGCAAGGTCCAAATTTCCCAGCTTGACCTGAAGTAAAAGAAAAAAATACCATTTTCAGATTTGTAACGGTATGGATCCTTTCAGGATTGTGTGGCCCCAATGTAAAAATAATTAAAAAATACTGTTACGGATTTATAGAGGCACAGATCCTTTCAGCACTGTGCGATGCATTTGTAGTCATGCTAGAGAGCATCTTGATAAGGAAAACCAAATCTTATGCCTCAGGGTATGGGGACATATTTCTTGGGGTCAGGAAGCACCTTTTCACCACCAACCAAGGATGGGCAGGATTTCAGTTCTTTTTTCACTAACTACAAGGTTTTCAGCCACTCTCGGCGCAGGGCAAAAGCCAACGACCCTGCGATGGCTGCTCTGACCCCAGATCAAGTACCTCTGGATCATCTCCCCAAGCCAAAACCATCCACCGTAGGAGACAGCTCGCGAGCAACCAGCAGGACGATGGCATGTTGCGCACCGGCGTGCACAGCGTACCGGCTGCCGCGCTACTCTCCGCTTTGCAGAGCGGCTGGAGGTGGGAGGGAATCCCTGCATTTCTGCGGCGGGGGGGAGACGTGGGTGATAAGACACTAGCAGCGTTCAATAAGTCTCAGAGCCCGCTGCCTAAGTGAGACGTTGACAGAAACAAAAGAAACCCCATTAGGAAATCTCTCCCCCTCCGCCTGGAAGAGGGCGAGGGTTTTGTTGGGGGGGCGGCGGGAGAAGCGGAAGGTTTGCATACATTTCAAGCCTCAGCCGAAATACAAAGTGCTTTTTGTGAACGCGAGAGAAAAGGACGTGAAGCAGGCAGAAGAGGAGGAGGAAGAGCAGGGGAAGGATGCCTCAATACAAAAAAGCTTAGCCTGATAAAATATTTAGGACGGGCTCACACATCAGAATATTAATGCTCTGCATTCCTTGTGCTTGCACTCTGTTGATCTTCATTCTCCAGTGACCTTGTTTACAGTATCTGAATTTGCAGTCTGCATTTTAATAAGGCCCTGAGAGAAGGTCTGAGACACAGCGTCTCACTGAACCAACTTCAAAACCCTCCTCCAACTGGTTGAAATTCTGGAGGATGGGATCTGGCTCCGTGGTGCCTGGTGTCTCGCGCCCGCCGAGGGCAGACCCTCCGGAGAGCCCAGCCGCTGCCCACGCCGGGTCAGCCACCACCGCCTTGGACTGGGAAACTGGGGCAGCGTGAAGGAGCTCCTCCGTGCAATTAATTAATTTTCCTTCCCACCTTGCTCAAAGGCTTGGTGGAAGCCTGGCCTCCTCTGCACAGTGCAGGCAGCCCCCGCATGACGGCTGGCCCCCTTCCTCTCCCCCCTGTTGTCACCGGGTGACCCACGGGAGATCGACCGGCTGCTCCCCACGGGCTCTGCCAGCCAGCGCAGAGCTAAGCAGCTGGAAGTGGTCGGGAGCCACGGTCCCCTCAGCAGGCACAGGAGGGGTCCGGAGGCAGCCGCCGTCTCCTGCAGCCGCCGGGAGAGCGAAGCGTGTTCCCGAACCTGAATTGCCTAATGGGCTGTGAAGGGGTCTCAGCAGGCAGAGCCCAGGCTCCGGGGGATGTGGGAGAGATCGTGCAGTCGGCGTGTTTGTCACATTTGTTGGCTGCTTCTGTGGAGATGCTGTCGAAGACGGGGGCGTGCGGGAGGGCAGACGGAGGTAGGGAGCTTTCCCTGGGGATGTGCCAGCCTCCAGCTCTGCTCGCTCAGGGACTGCCAGGATCCGACCTGCCTGAGCCAAGCTCTGGACATGAGATTGCGATGGCACGGGGGCCGTCCTGTACCGGTCCACGTCCACCCAGCAGAGGGTGGTGGCTGCCCATGGACATGCTGGTTGTGCAGTTCAGGGCTGGCTGGTGCTGGAGACGTGCATGGACATGCTGGGCTGTGGTCTCCTGCGCAGTGGGGCAGCAGCTGGCAGCTCCTGTGAAGCCTTGGTGTCCCCAGGGACAGCCCTGCCCGGCTCGCCTATGGTGCAACGCGCTATGAGGTTGGTGCGGTGCCCGGGTACGGCACAGCGAGTGCCCTGGCACCGCAGCACTGGGTGGGAGCAGAAAAATAGCAACAGGGCATCTGGGGCTTTTGGAACAACCTCCTTGAAAGCCAATACTGGAAATGAGCTTAAGGCCAGCCACACCCTCTCAAATACCCAGATCCAAACCTTTCGGAGGGTGGGGGAGACCCTTCCCCAAGCCCATCCCACTCCTACTTGTTCTCACTTTTAGAAGAAGCTGGAATGCCCCATGACTTGAAAAGGCATCATCCCTTCTCACTCCGACCATGGACCACGTTCTGCCATGCCTGGTGTGTCCTGGTGGTGCCACAGGCAGGGGACTGTGCACAGCAGCATTCTGGAAAGCCAGCCCAGGTCATGCTGCGGCATGGTCACTGTGGCAGGAGCCAGGAGATCAGGCTTGACTTTGCATCTACACAGCACTTTGCATGTTTTTACTCCAACAAAAATGAATGAATCCTCACGGAGACTCTGGGAAGGAAGGGAGGACGGGGTTTTTTCTGTTTTACAGATGGAAAAATACAATACGTAGTCATTGGCAAGGCAAAGATAAGGACTCGGAGCAGCTTCCTTCCAGCCTTACCTCTCCCATTGCGATAATGCCTCAGCATCTGTAGGGCCACGCAGCCGGCTGGGTGTTTCTGCTCCTGCGAAGCACTGCCCAGACTCCTGAAGGAGACCTTGACTGCTTTACCCCTGCTTTCCCCTGGGAAAATCTCATCGAGTCTCTCCCCTTTGACTCCTCACAGAGAAATAGCTCAGGGTAATGCATCATCTTGCCTGGAGTCATATGAACCTGTGGCACCCAGGGTCCCCTCTTGGGGAGATGGTGACAAGCTCCACTGCCTGGCTCTCCTCCCCCCTGCAACAAGGGAGGACTTGCTGCGGGGGTTTTGGGGGGGCTCTGAGGGCTAGACTGGAGCCCTGCGATGGTCAGCAAAGCAGGGAAAATTTGCAACTCCAGCTCAGGACATAGTCATTGTCCTGACAGAGGTTCAGAGATGAGTTTCAAGAGCAGCGAGGGATGTTCCCTCCTCCCAAGTGACCTTTCTTCCTTCTCTGAAGAGCTCCAGGCACAGCAGTGTATCGTGTACCGGTCCCTCCTCAGCACATCCTCGGCTTGCTGTGTGCAACACAAGTGCAGGCTGGTGAAGTTTGACCCTGCAGCATTCTGCTTCCTACACAGCTGCTTGCTCCCCTCCTGCCACTCCTGGCTTTTTTTTCGGATTCCAGAATTGAATTTGAATTCCAAAATATTACAAGAGGGATCTTGTGCATTCACTTGTTGTTCTGGAGGTGATTTCTCCCAATATCATCCTTGCCACTGGCTTCTGCACACACGGCTGTAAGTGACCTCCCTGGCAGATGCCAAGAGCTGAGCTGGGTGTCCACGTTCCCATCGTGGTCAGTGGAGACCTGGTCAGTTCAACCCCTGGACCTTAGAGCATGATTCAGGACCTATTCCCCACTGTGTCATGCAGCACACAGTGCTGTGAGGCTCAAATCTCTCTTGGTTTAACACAAATAACAATAAACGCACTGGAGCAGGTAAGGTGTTGTTTTGATGGTATTTGACGATCCAAGCAGAGGGAAAGTGCGATGAAAGCACCTCTATTCTGGTCTGAGCTTCCATCAGAGCTCAAGCCTGCACAGCCTGCAGTGGTCATTTGGGTTTTGCAGAGGAGGCAAAAATGCAGCTTGGGATGGATCTCCAGTGCAGGACTGACCCACAAGCTGTCTTATTCCCTCTGTGATTGCTTCTGTGCATTAGCTGTGCTACAAATTGGGAAATGTTCAAGAGGCAGTGAAATAAACCTTAGCACTTTGTAACTACATTTTTAGAAGTCCCACATGGACTGGGACCCACAGTCATGCTGGGGACGGACTGAGGAAACTCATCCAGCCCCAGCTTTCAGATGACTGGAAAAAATGATAGAGCTTGCACGGCTCAAGGCTGACTTTTGTTTTCCGGTTCAGAGTCTTTGGCACAGTCTCAGTCTCTATTTCCAACTTGGCCGCACACCATCAGAAAAGCCAGAATGTGGCTTCGCATTAAAGAAAAGTCCAGTTCTCCCTAGGCTCAGTGGCTTGGCTTTCAAAACAGGAGACTGGCAACATCAAACTCGCAGGAAGGTGGGATCCCCTGGGAAAAGCCAGAGTCCGTTCCCAGTGAGACACAGCGTCCTCTGAGGCTGGGCTGTGCAACCAGCCCGTGGCATCCCCCGCCTGCCCCACCGCAGCTTGCTGCTCCCAGTGGAAGGGTCTCTGCTGGGGGCAGTTTCCACTGTGGCCACCACTTTGTCCAGGGAAGAGATGTCATTTGGAAGAGCAGGATGAGGCCGCTGAGTACCTGGCCTTTGGGAGCAGGGATGTGGAAGGGGAGGTTGATGTGTTGCTGGAGCCCGTGCAGGACCTTGAGCACCAAGGTGTCCAGGGAGGGACTGCAGAGTCCTGTGGGGACTCCCAAGATCACTGCACATCTGCTGAGCTCTGAGAGGCATTTTTGGGGCACACAAGTGCAACCTCCAGAGAAACGGGTACAGATATCGGGGCAAGGGATGGCCACACTGCCTGGGATGCTGAGTGTGTAAAGGATAGCTGATCCCCATGGCTGGGGACAAGGGGCAAGAGGTGTCCTGGGCACCATGCTCCAGGGCAACCTGCAGAATGGGCAAGAGCCGTACCACCAGCAAGGGTTCCTGCTGCCCCCAGAGCTGCTTAGTGCCATGCCTGCCAGGGAAATTGGGATTTTACCAAAGGCAGTGAGGCAGGGGAGCAGAGGGCTTCAGCCATGCCAAAATACCCAGGGCACCAGGGATGGGGATGGTGGGCTGCAGCCATCAGCTTTGCATGCTCTGGTAAAGTTGGTGCTGAGTTTCCAGCATGGGTGACACCACACCATGAGTGTGCCTGGTTTCCTGCAGTGCCCTTAAGGCTATTTGCCTTAGGACCATGGCCAGCCAACAGCCAGGACCCCAGCAACCCAACCACTCTCAGCACCCTTCAGCAGAGGACACGCTGGCAGAGACCGGCTAGGGGATCAGCAGGGGATGCCCTCCCCCAGTCATGCTGTAGGAGCAGAGACACCACCATCAGCAGCACCTCTGGGTGGCCAAAAAACAGAGGGCGGAGGCTTCATGAAGCTTCAAACATCTCAAGAAGAGCTTTCAGAGCTGCCTCTATCATGTCCATGCCAAGGTGTCGGGAGTGAAGCTCAGTAACCCGCTGAGCCACTGTGGCTCATGAGGGAAGGACAGGGCAAGGGTTTTGGAGCTGACCACGATGCCTAGGAAATTCCCTGCCCTCTGTGTGCCTCGGTTTCCCCATCTATTAAACGAGGTCATTGATGTATCCTCCTGAACCATTTGAGATCTAAACATGGGCTTTTATGTGCAGAGTAATTCCACCTTCACCACCTCACTTCCCAGTGTGATGGAGTAGAGATTAAATATTAGGACCAGGTCAGTTAAGGACGTCTTGTCCCAGCAGCACTGGAGCAAGAGGAGGGTGTGCACAGCTGCCAGTATTTGCACAGTCTCAAGGCTCTCTCACAGGTCCTGCAGCAAAGCAAAGGCCATTTATGCCCCCCCCCCGCCCCGCCTTTTCTAAATAATGATCAAGCTGGAAAGGAGCAGAACTGCAGTGCAGAGCAAACACAGACACATTTCTTGGGTTTCTTTAAAGCTCCTTGCCTGGCCCCAGTGGGTGAGCAAGGCTCGGGCTGAGGCAGCGAGATGAGGGGATGGAGCTGCAGGGCCAGATGTGTCTGTGTGCAAGGTGTCCACCACATCTGTGTCTCAGAACAGCAGCAAAGTGCCTTGATCCACTGCAGCGAGTGTCTCACCCTCTCCCTCAGGTGCTGATCTCCTGGAGGTGCTGATCTCCATCAGCAGAAACCCCAGGCAGCAGGCAGGCAGCAGAGAACTGGGAGCGGGAGAGCTCCCCTCAACCCTCCAGCACCGCCACAGCTCCAGGTGTTTGTTAGGACCAAAACCCCAAAAGTATCAAAGAGTTCCCCAGACTGGAGCTCTGGGGACACGGGCTGTACCCCAGGGCAGATCCAGACCTGGCATGGGAAAGGGAAGGAGGCATGGGGCAAATCCTGGCTGACTCCCTCCCTCACCCACCCCGGTGGATGAGTTTTGGAGTACCTTTTCCTCCTGCCACAGGGAAGGATGTGCTGCTCGGTGCACCCCATCTCCCGTCCGACATGCTCAGTGCATGCAAAGGAGTGCAGAACAAGTGGGTCCCTACCTGGGAGATGCTGAGCCCCAGTGCAAGAAATGCAGGGAGCCTGGAGAAATCCCTGGGGAACGGCACCTTTACTGCCTGCTGTGGGCTTACCCTCAAGGCAGAAAGCCCATGTAGTGAGTGTGCTTGGACCCATGTGCGGGTCTGAACACGCTGGTCCCCCGACGCCAGCTCTCCAACTCACTCTCCTCCTCGCCCCACTCCCCCGGAGCTGGCAGAGCCCCGGGTGAGGGATGGCGGTGATTTATTTCGGAACATTTCTTGCCTGTTGAAAGCCTGACCTCAGATATGGAGAGACGACGTGGGGAAGATGTACGAGTGTCTCTCAGCAAAAGTGCATCAGAGAAATTGAGCGTGAGCTGCCATCAATCTGCCCAGGCTCAGCGGCCCCGCGCAACAGCGAGGGAGACAGGGACCGGGAGGGATTCTGCGAAGGTCACCTGGGAGCTGACTCAGCCTCCGCTCCTCGCTCCTGCCATCCATCACGCCCGCTGGGGAAGAGGCAGAGAGCAGAGGCTGGAGGCAATCTCCTTCTCATCCCTCATCCATTCCCCTTTACAGCTTCATTTAGGAGACCGAAACGACACACAGGCACAAATGTCACTGGGGGCACGGTCAGCGATGATCTTTCGGCAGCCGTAACAAGCCCTGACAGGCTCCACAGGGAGAGCCATCGCCCCAGCCGAGCCTCCTGCCCTGGGGGCCCCAAAGGCTGGGACAAGGACAAGATGGATAGGGACATGGGGACAGAGGTGGCAGGTGGGGTTTTCCCTCTCAGTGGCTCCAGCTAGGGTAGCAACGGCATTTGGATAACCTGCAGAGTCTCCCCTGGAGCTAGCGAGGACTAGAAAAGAATTGGGCTCTTCTCAGTGGTTTCTGGGATAGCCAGAATCTGAGCAGGGCTGTTTCTGCCCGTGGGGTAAACACCACGACGTGTATTTGCTTTACCAAACGTCTGCGAACTGATTTCAGCATCCTGTAGGCAAGATTTACGTTTTACCCTCCAGGAAGCCCAGCCTCTGCAGGGACCCTACGTTCCCTCCGCTGAGTCCATGCTGCAGGAGATCTCAGACTCAGGCTGGGCTCAGGAGAGCAGGTCAGCAGGGCTCAGGTAAGTGAGCCCCTGGGAAACAAGGCTCCAAACTAGTGTGAAAATTGTGCAAAAGGCTCAGGCATAGACATGAGCGTGGGTGGTGGGGGTGTCTGTGTGATGCTCCCTCCAGAACATCTGAAGCTCCTTCTGGAAGAGCTTGTCAGAGGGTGCCCTGGAGAACCAGGGTCTGAGTCCAAACCTCCATCTGTTTTTTTGCTGATCCATAGCATTCTCACTAATTCCCGCTCAGGACTGCATTTCTATACACTGCAGTTAAACACGTGTTACCTGCCTGCTTTACCTGCCCAGATGTGCACCAGTCAAGCAGTCCCCATTCGGCTGCCTGCACTCTTACTCCACGTACCTGCGCTGGTTTACGGAGATGGCTCCAGCAGAGCTGCTCTGAATACACAAGCAGGGAAACAATGCTGAATCCAAACCACCATGCCAATGCATCCATGATGCAACATCCACCACGCCAATAAACATTTTTTGATTTTGACTTTCTGCAAAGAGCTTGCCCTGATGATAACGAACGGATGGCTTTGTGTTAAGAAGAAATGCACCTTTCTTCATTTCTAGATCTAAACAGAGGAGACTATAACCAGGTGCTAAAACAAAAACCGCCAGTAAAGTCCATGCAATGCGCCGTATTTATACCAGTAAAGGCCATGCAACGCTACATATTTATACCAGTAAAGGCCATGCAATGCCACATTCGTACACCAGTAAAGTCCATGCGATGCTCCAGAACACCAGTGATCCCCCCAGTGCCGTACTCCAGCAAGCTGTGGTTTCTCACAGCCCAGTATGAGGTCTGTACCCCCATCCTGTATCCCAATTCACAGCAGCATCATGTGTGAAGAGAGCAGCAGAGATCTCAGCACCAAGGGGACAAGAAGCCCAATCTCTCACCCAGCCTGGATCCAAGCTGGTTGCCTTCTGGTTACAGCAAACAGCACCTACAAAAGAGTTTTTTCTGCACGTGATTAGGGACAGTTGACAGGATCGTAAGGTTTCCAGAGGTCCTCAGTCTAGCTAAGAGTGTATGTCCCATTTTCTGGAAGGACCTGGCCTTGTCTGAGCATGAGTCTCGCAGACTTTTAATGAGTGTCTTTGGAAAAGTGCAAAACAATAGATCTGCAAAATGCATTTGGTGGTTTCTCTACGGTGTCAGGCACATTAATACTTCTGTGAATCTGGCCCCAGATTACCTTAATATCTTTGCAGATTGGAAGCTGTGACAGTAATTGATTCTTCAGTTCATTAGTTAAACTGAAAAAGGAATTAAGAATTACTGAGAGTATGACAAACTGGTTGACCAAACACTTCCTTTGCTGTGAACAGGTAAGCTTATTTACCTTTTTATCACATGTGAATTATTTTGAAAACACTAGGATTTAAAATGGGAAATCAAAACCTCATTACTTTTTAGAATTTCCTGTTGCTAAAACGATTCAACTTTTCTGTTACTTTACAGAATTTTGAAAACAGATTCAGTCACAGCAAAATACCTTTTTTTTTTTTCCTGGTGAATAAACTATTCAGTCAAAAGAAGCCGCACGACTGCCCACAGCTAGCTGTTGGTAAAGCCAAGGGGCCCCTAATTCACATAGGACCTTTGAAAATATTTATTTCTGTTTTTGTTCTGTGCTCCAAAGCACTGGTGATTAACCCAGCAAATCCTCCAGGGTCAGGCCAGTGGGGCATCGCCTTGGCCACATCCACCCCCGAGCCTGGAACAGGGTCCTGGCACCAGGATTTGAGGTTAAGTGGAGGGAAAGGTGTCCCAAAGGACACAGAGGAGGACACTGCGTTTTCCAGGGACCCTGTTGGATGGGACTGAGGAACCTGAGCTGGGAGCAGGAGGTTGCTGGGCGGAGGAAGGGGTTCTCACGCCGTGAACGCGTATCCCACGCAGAACAGAAACGTGCTCCCAAAGGGAAAGCCCCAGGGAGGAGCTGCAAGGCAGCTGGAGGCAGGCAGAGGCAGGTCACACGGAGACACAAGTTGTCGCCACGTCTCTCCCAGAGGTGTGGGTACACCTCCTCAGTCCCCGAGGCTGCGGCGAGGACACGCTTGCACTCTCGCCTGCTGCGTGTCGGCTTCCCGCATGCAATTCCAGCATAATTGGTCCTTTGTGCTGCTAGGCATCCTCCACGGGGGAGGGTTCCCCTCCCTTAGCACGGACGTCTATGTTAGATGTCAAAGTCAGAAATGAAGCCGACTATCCTCTCTACAGACAGCGGAGAGACATCAGGACCTCCAAACAGCGACCTGCCCCTCCAGCGCCTGCTGGAAGAGGCCCTGAGAGATGTTCTGGAGACACCAGCTCTTCTCTGCAACAGGAGAGGAGAGAGCTTGGATCCACGTGAGCTCCCCAGGCCATCTTTTCCAGGCAGGGGAATGCACGCCAGCCCACCTCTGGTCTGGCAGCCCCGGTGCTGCGGCCGGGGTGGGCTCTGCCGCGGGGATCCCGGCTCCTCGCTGCACCGAGCACAGCAGCACTCTCCCGGAGCACCGCCAGCTCCCGGGGCTGCGAGGCAGATTGAGCTGTTTGTTTTGCCTTGTCTGTCTCTTTATGCATCCCCAAGTCCCCAGTGACTCTGACAGCAGCTTCCAACACTGAAGGCATCCTTGTTTTCATATATCTGTTAAATAAAATGTCAGCAGGTGAAAACACATGCTTCGTTGGTGCTGTTCTGTGATTCAACAGAGTTAAGGATGGATGAGAGCCTGACGCCACATGTAGATTTAGGAGCTAGTTTCAATTTTGGCACTATTTGGTACAGACCCACTGCACTGCATCGTCCAGTGTGCAGTGACAGCATGTCCTTACCCAGGCTTCATTTTGCACTGGTTAAATCCATGTCTGATAAACTCTCGCCTGTTGCAGGACAGCAGTCACTCAGGCATACCTTACCCAGGGTTGGTTAGGCATGGTTACCTCTCTAGCAGCAGTGTCACCTGGTAAATCTGACCCCAGGAAAGCAAGAATGAACAAGTGCTGGAGGTTTTTCCAATCATCTTCTCCAAAAGCTTGTTTTTCTTTTTCACCAAACCCAGATATAATTTTGGCACGAGTCATCGCACCCTTCTCAGTGTCACTGTTCATTTGAGACCAGTGTAATGCAATCCGGTCCTTTCTCTTAGATGTTTTCATTTAAAAACGACTTTCATGTAACTGCTACGCAGAACCTGAGCTATTAACTAAGAACTTTTCCCATATTGGGACCAGGAGGTGGGAACATGCTGTACGAGCCACTCAGCAATAGCTGAAGACCCTGTTTGCAGGGTCTCATCCAAAGCAGCAGCGCTGTCAGTCACAGTCCACGTTTTGGGGAGAGTAGGCAGATTTTTTCCTATCAAAGCGACATGTACTAAAACCTATCCCCAGCCTTTGCTCGCCTGAGCTCTGCCTAATGCTCTGTAAGATCCCCACAGCCAATGACTGTCTCCAGGTGAGCACTCAATTTATAAATCTTGCATTTTGTAGCCAAAATAAAAAAATAATCTGTGCTTTCTGTGTGTGGGGTGTGTTTCACATCATTCTCTAGCGATCCTTGCTTTCAGCTGACACTGCTCATCATGATTAAATATGAAATTTTTAATACCAGTTACCATGGCCATGAACTTCGTTGCTATTGTAGTGTATTCACATCTCTTCTTTTGTTCGTTCTGCAGCACACGAGCTGCTGGACTCCTGACTGGATGCCTGGTGGTAAGTGAACTGCCCTGATACTCCCTTTAAAAGCAAGCGAAGACAACCCTTTTTTACATTTATCGTTATCGTACTGCGGGTCTGTGAAGTATCAATTAGCTGTGTTGATTTTTCAACACTTTAAACCACCACGTAAGCACAGTAGTGAGGGGCTTAACCCAGCTATCACCTTCCCGCATCCTCTGTGGTGTTAATTTATTTCCAGGTGGGTTATTTGCAGAATAGGAGCTGGCATTTTGGCTTGCTTAGCTCTAACGCAGTAGCTGGACTGCTCTGACTCTTTCTAAAACTTCTCCGCACTCTGGTCACACTTTCTGCTGTTTCTCCACAGATGAAAACATCGGTTATGCCAGCCTCGGTGCCATCAGAAATTGTTGCGAAAACCCGGCAAAAACCAGCAGCAAACAATTGCCTGAATACGCAGCGCCTTCCAACAGGCATGCTGAAGGTGTGTAAGCCTTCTCTTTCTCAAACAGCCCTTCCCAGGATCCTGTTGATGCAGCACAAACAGAAGAGCATTAATCATCAGCCATTTCTCCCCGAAACTCTTCTCTGCAGGTCATGGGAAATGTTCCCCTGTGACATACTCAGTTAATTAATTTGTGTCTATATGCATGAGAATAATTGAGTCTTTTTTTCTTTTTTTTTCCCCCATGGTGTTTAGCAAGTATCTTCGCTCTGTCTGCCTGCCTGCCTATGCCGGGTTAAGCAGAGCAATAAGCCCACCTTCACCTCTGCTGTGGGTGAGGGGAATTTGGGATCGCTCTGGACCGCATGCTTGTGTGGACGACATCTCACACCCTGCCTCCCGCCCAGACCCATGAGCTCCAGGTCCCTTGTGTGCTGTGGACTCTCGCCGTGACCTCCCCGCCGGAGCACCACGCATCCTCCGGCAGCGCTGGCCTGCGCTGGCTGCTCTGCTCTCCTTGGTGAACCCAAATTGATTTCTCAAGAGCTCATTCTGGACCTGGAGTGGTCTGTCCCAACACTGTGACCCGGCTCCCCATCACAGCCCGGCATCCCATCGAGGACCCATTTACCATCCCCAAAATCACAGAACTCAGGCTAGGTTAGTCACAGGCTCTTCTCCACGTTCACCTCCTTCTTGTGTTCTTTGTGACAAACATCTCTTTCAGAGGTTCATTATCACGTGAAGTGCAGCTCTCCGCAGGAGCTGGTGCCGTGGTTTACACAATCTCCTCTGCTCGAGTTAGCCGAACACTGTTAAAACCACCAAGTGCCTCAGAGCCAGCTATCGTCAGAAAACAGGGTTACCTCCCGAGTGCCTCCCTTTTGGCTGGCAGACAGAGCAAAGCACTATTTAACCTTGTCCAGCTGCCCTCCGCCTTTCTGGAGGGCTTCAGCTCCGAGGGGCTGTTGACTTGACTCGCCCATTCAGCGTGCTTTCTCGGCTTGCTTTACTCCTGGCACCGTGGCCGAGCTCCAAGGAGGTCATGTTCCTGCTCACATTGATTCGTGCCCTATAGCACAACCCTTTAAGCAACACACCGGCTCATTCCAGTGCCGCACAGATGCAGAGGTCCCCACTCAGGCTGCGAGGATGGACCCTTTGCTTTGTCCCTTCCCGTGTCCCTCATGCATTTCCATAAAGCAGACGAATGGAGCCAGGCACTTCAGTGGCTTCTTCATGAGCCAATATGACAAAAGGAAGCAACTGCTTTGCTCTGCCCTAAGACAAGTTTGCGTTGCAAGAGGAGAAATAACTGAGCTGGGCTCAGGAGGTCCCACAACAGGGAGAGCTGCAAACCTGACACGTGGCTCTGCCGGCACTGCCTGTCTCCCAACCCTCTGTACCTCCATCGCTGGCACTGCAGTCCAGCCCCCAGCCCCGCTCTCCCGAACAGACAGAGGCTGCGTGCATCCAGCCCATCGAGCTGTCACCATCTCAGAGCGACAGCCACTTCACAAGCTGCGAGACAGGCAGGGCTCAGCACCCTGCCTTCTGAACTGGGGGCTCGGGGCATAGCAGGCAGGAGGATGAGCTCGGCTTTTACTGGAGTTGAAACCAGGCCAGGAATTATACGTGCAGACCAGCTGCTCTCTTTGCTCGCTGGCAGCACGTGCTGTAGACCCAGGGCTGCAAAATGCCGGGGGAGGCTCCCTTGACTTCTGCAGAGAGGACATCTCCACAGATGTGTCCAAAGAACTGCTGTCCCAGCAAAGCGTGCGCCTAAAACTCTCCTTTTCTTGGCTGAGCCATCCATCACTTCCACAGCTTCGGGTCAGAAACGTGGCTGTAGCTGGTTCTGCCTCTCCCTTTGCCTTCCCGGGCGAGCGTGGCTGCCTGTAACAGGTCAAGGTGGCTCAGTCGATTGGGCAATGATGCGCTTTGCACCTGCAGAGATATTCCAGGGGCAACACCAGAAAATAAGGGCGTGAAAGGAAAGCATTGCAGAGCAAACCTCCTGCTTTGAACATCCTGGAATTGTTCATCCTTTGAAAAGGAAAACAGAAAATGGAAACACTTCAAAGAAAACCCTCCAACAGCCAAAGCTGAGCTGGTGTGGAGCTGCAGTAGAAATCAAGGCATCCCCAGACGTGAGAGTGCCTGAGCACCATGAGTGTGTCCCTACATCGCAGCCACTGACTGTGGGAATCACACACTGTGCGGGATAATAAAGCACAGGGCAGCTCAGCACGGTCACCTCTACACCATGTGGGATGTGCTCAGCTTTACAGCTACAGCCCTACCCCTTGAACCATATTGGAGTGCGGCTGTACTGCTGGCTGAGAAGAAAATTCATTAAAATACATTCCTCCGAAGGAATAGCACTGATATTAAGAGTCTATCAATAATGATTCACAAGGCCATGATAGCAATGAAATTGCAGTGATAAAGGGTGACAAAATATTATAAGATATGTGCATTGAGGTTGCAGAGCAAATTATCTGATCCGAGAAGCAACATGTTGTGATGTGCATGCAACCATCTGCTACCCACAGCTCAGGCTACAGAAGGGCATGGGGGATGCACTAGGCTGGTGAAATGGGGATCCCCTTGGGATGGGGATTGACCACGGCACAGTGCTTGCACAGTACCTCCCCCGGGAGACCTTGCTCTGGCCGTGTCCCCAGACTTCACTGCGATACATGCAATTAATCACTAATGACTGGTGATGAAGAGCAGTACTCCTCCCTTCCAAATGCCCTGATGTGGAGTCACTTACTGTCCAAAGCTCTCCTCTGGGGGCATCCCTGAGTGTCAGCAGTTGGACTTTGGGTTCCTCCTGTCATTCACAGAGCAGGCTCCAGGCACAAGCATGCAATCGCCTGTGGCAGCAGCCGGGCAGGACAGACTGACAGCTTTGCCTATGCCAGAGCCCTGAAAAGCTGGGCTGGCTGCTAAAGAGGTGCCCAGCTGTGGATGGTGGGATTGGGGGGAGCAGGAGGAGCCAGTCCCGGTCTCCACATCCTCCCTACAAACTCTCTGACCTTTCTCGGGGCTGGGACACCCTGTTCCCTCTTCAAGACAGCAATATGCAGTGCTGCTGGTGCTGCTGAGGAGCCCCGAGCCGGCTCTGGCTGCACGCCAGGCCCTGCTACAAGGCGGCAGCAGAACAGCAATGCAGATGTGCTGGGGGGGACTCTCTGGCTGGGAATCCCTCGCCCCCCCAAGCCCACCCTATCCCTGTGATCCCCCCTTTCCGAGCCTCCCAGCCCCTGATGCAGAGCAGCCTCTGCTGCCCGTGCCCCGTGCCCCGTGCCCCGTGCCCCTGCGCAGCAGCCTGCTGCCTGCTGCCTGCTGCCTGCTGCCTGTTACCATCAAACCCCCGAGCCTTTCCCTTGGTGCTCGCTCTGGATTGATGGAGCTTAGGATTGCAAGCAGTAAAAACGTGGTGCGGAAACTGCAGAGCATAAAAGCCGCCACATAAAGAGTAAAGGCTTCTTCTTTTCCTCCTTGTAACCTGTAAAACATCCAGTAAATCCCAGCACGCGCTCCCGATGTGGCACGGAGACCTAATCCAAAAAGCCCAGGAATATCCCATGATTAGGTGCACGCTATGAGTAATGGTTTTAGCGAGGCCGAGTGGAAGCTCGTCTCTAACTTGCTCACAGCTTATGTGATCTGACGGGGGGGGATCTCCGTACTTGAAATAAAGCCACCCATCCATAAGTCATTGCTCCGCTTATTCCACAGCATTAAGGGAATGTGCTGATGTTACGACTGGGCTAAACACATCAGCCTGAGGCTGGCACAAGGAACCAAGGGGGAGATGGGGAAGGAGAGTGCACCAGGAGCCACGCTGCTTTCTCCTTCCCCTAATGGACTTGATAATCGACTGGCAGTGGGAGTGAAAGTGCTCTGGCCAAGCAGCGCACGGAGCGGGCTCTTCTCCTGCCAGCACACTGATGAGGGGCAGAGGCAGCCCCCGAGAGGGCCGGGCAGAGCCAGGGGCTGAAGGAGAGAGCAGCCCTGAGTTGCTCAGGGATGCAGTGGGAGACCTGGGGGTCTGTGTGGGATCGATGAAGGGGGGCACTTCACCCTCTGTCTCTTCTGCGCACAGGAAAGATGTGCCATGGGGGACTGCTGCGATTCTACCTGCCGGGGACACGTCCTGCCTTGCTGATGCCCGTCCTGCCTTACCGCTGCCAAATCAGCACTGCTTTATGGAGCTGGGAGGGAGGGTGGGAGATGCGGGGGTGTCCTGCCAGCCTGCACACAGCTCTGACAAGTGGTGGCTGCTCAGGATGCAGAGAAATAGGTGATCCTTGGTGAAGGTGGCCATGGAAAGCAACCTTTGAACCCAGGCGCCGTGCCCCCTCTCCCCTGATCCCCCTTACATAAAGCATCTGCTGAGGTCACCGCTGTCCCCAGCTCCTCCATGGTGGCTCCCGAAGGGCCTCAATGACATGATTATCCCTCCTTATCAGAGCATTTTCAAAGCCCAAGGAGGGCTTTGCTCACTAATCTGGCATTCAGTGCAGATAATAGGCTCTGAGACGAAGCCCTCCTGGAGTCTATTTTAAGGTGGTTTTGTAGCACGTCGCCCGTCACAGCAAGCACCATCCTATCACAGCGCTCCCGGGACACGGTCTGCCACGGCATGGTCACTCTGACCCACTGCTCCCTGCCAGACAATCTCCTTCTCGTGTCCTGGAGCGTGCCTTTGCTCCAGGACACGCATGCTGAAACCTATGGATGCCATACCCATCCCCATGCCCTACAACTGCCCAGCCTTGTTGGGCCTCTGTCTTCCCCTGTCCAAAAGCTTTAAGGGTGTCTCCTTCCTCTGGGTCTCCTCAGCAAACGGGTGGAGGTGGGAAGGGCATCTCCCAGTCCCAGAGCAGGGCTGGAGCAAGGTGTCTGCCCAGTGCCTTTGGCTGCAGGGCTTTACCCTGGCAGGGGTGCCCTGCTCCAGCCCTGTGAGCTGCCCTGGGCCAAGAGGCCCAATGCTGCTGGCCAGTAGTTTCTTGAGTAGCTCGGCAGTAGCGGAAGCTATTTTGGAAGGGGATGCTCCCTCCAGAGACAGCTGGGGACACACAGCAGCCCCCCCTCCAGGGTGGTACCCGCACAGGGATGCGGGGAAAAGGGAGCCCACTCTCACTGGCATCTAGAAATGCTTGGGATGTGGAGACCCTCCTGTCCCCATGACACCCTCCAGCCTGTTTCTGCTCCTGTTCCCCCTTTCACACCTCCACGTACCTCCCCGCCTTGCTCTTCAGGTTCACATCATGTTTTGGTATCACGGTACCAACCTGGGGAGAAAGGCCAAAGCCAGGGGACACCTCCGAGGTGCGGGTGTTATATCACACACACCCCACGGCTCACACGGCTCTCGGCTCCCTAAAAGCTGCAGAATTGGGATTTCCCAGCCTGCCCAAGTGGAGCCAATGCATTAGCAGCAGCATGCGGGAGCCCAGAGCCAGCTCGGCACCAGGGGAAAGGATGACTAATCCGCTCCTTCTGCTCAGCCGGGAGCCAGGGTGGGAATTCATACGGCAGGCGCCTCGTGCCAGCCTCCCAATTAGGGACAGTCTCACCCCAGTCCCAGCCCCGGTGTGACACCTCCAGCAGCCCAGAATTGCCGTGGCCATGGGGTGCCGTAGCCAGGCAGCCAGGAGGGAGCACGTCAGGGCTGGGGTTAATGCCCGCCTCGCTGCGCGCACAGGCACCTACCCACGCGAGACCTCGTCTCTCTGATGATGCCAAGGAGGGCAGCGGCAGGAAAGCTGCCGCAGGGTTTTCCTCTCCATGGGGGATATATTAGCAGGGGCAAGGCCAGCCCTGCAGAGAGGCTGCTGCACAGCAGAGCTGACGGCAGAAACGGGGCTGCGGAGGGATGCAGGGATGCGAGTCACGCCGTAATGTGCTGCCGCAGGCTGTTGGCCCCTTTGCACGCTCCCGTGGAGGCTGTGTCTGCGGACTGGGTGTTGCCCCTTCCTTGAGGCTTAGGGGTCTGCAAGGTCTCACCTGCCTTGTCCACCCTGCTTCTGCCAAGAGGGCAGGAGGATAAAGGCGCTGTGGCTGCAGCACCAGCTCGCAGCACAAGCATCCAGTGCTGGGAGGACAAGGCCAGGCTGGGCTGGCAGAGGGGTGGCAGAGACGCATGTGTTTCTGGGGCTCTGTGGTCCATCCTGGTGTGCGCTGGCAGAGCTGCTGGGATTTGTGGACTGGAATAGCATGAAATGATGCTGAAAATCCGGGTTAATCTGAACCGGCTCCAGAGGCCAGCTCTCGGAGAGCTGCCTCTTTATCTCCAGTGTGAATCCAAATCCACTGCAGGCTTAACTCAGGTCTTGGCAGCTTTACGTCGGCTCTGATTAGTTCACATCACCTTCTTTACAGCTTCCTGACCCTCTGTTGGGGAGACTGTCTCCAGATTTTCAATATTTTATATTTACACAACAGTGAAACCATCCTCAGGAGTCCCCAGGAAGGGCAGCTCCCGAAAATACCACCTGGCCTCCTGCCTCCCTGCAGACCACTATCTGGAAGATGTTGTCCAAGCATCCCCTGACAACCAGCATGCCACATGGGGTGGGAGAGTACCTTGCACCCCTGAATCCATGCCTAAATCTGGCCCAGCCACGTGGAGCTGGCACCAGCTGGGCTGCTGTCTGATGGGTGGTGCCGCTCGTCGGGAGCCGGCAGCCAAACCACCCGCCATGGGAGCCGGCAGTGCCAGCAACGTGGGTGTATCCTGACGAGGGAAGTACGATAATGGGAAGGCATTTTGGGACATTGCCCTCTGACCAGGACATCAGAGAAAATGAGGGTTGTGGTGGTGACCCACCACAGTAGATGCGGGGAGGATCTAGAGCAGAGCACCTCAGCAGTGCGCTGTTAACCAGGGGAGTGGGTTTGACCTGTTCCCTTCTGGAGCAAATCCCCAGTCCCCAGCGGCGCTTCCCTTGGGATATTTGCAGAAGCAGACAGAGTAGGCATGGAGACTGCAACACAACGGCCGAGCATGTGGTCAGAGAGGGCAGCACTGGATCAGGCAAGAGTTTCCCCGTGTGAGCAGACACCCTTGTCCGGTACCTGCCACCCAAACCCTCCCCTTCTCCCCTCTCTTCTGCCCTCTCCCTGGCTGCAGGCTGGCAGGGACGGAGCTATGCTATCAGAGGCCCCTACGATCTGCACTCATGTGCAGAAACAGGGGCACGTGTGAACAGGGACCTTCCTTAAGATAAAAACTCCCCTCTTTTCCCATTCGCGTGTTAACCTTACAGCTCCAGGTCCCAGGGAAGCCAGCTAGGATGGGAATATGGTGAACTCTTTGCTCAGACATATGAATTATCGCTGCTATCTGTCGGACAGCTGGTAAGATCAGTCCTTCTGTGCCACCTGAATACCCAAAGGTGTGCCTCTGATTTCTCAGTAGATGGTGGCAGAGATCATCTTCTCCCCCAGTCTCTGTCCTAGCCTTTGATGTGTCCATTTTTCAGTCCAGCAGCAAATGCCAGGGACCTGGAATTGTTACTGGGGAGGTGGGCAGGGTTGGGGACACAGAAGAGGATCAACCTCCCAGCCCACTTGCAAGACGCAGCCCTTGTGTACAACTGGAGTGAAGACAGTCACAGCCAGATGTGGGCTGACACATCCCCCGTGTGTAGAGTCACACGAGGACACTCGTTGGTGCTGAAACACAGATGGCCATGAAGTCCAGAGGATGGAATCCCCACACAGATAGGCATCACTCGTACAGGCACAGGGACATGTGCACACCCGTGGGCACACAAATGCCGATACTTTCAAGAGGACTGCTAAAAGCACGAGGGAGGGCGGAGCAGTGACCAAAAACCTATGACAATCAGAAGCATCCCACTGCCAGGGAGGAGTGTGCATGCACATCTGCCACCTTCCTGCAGTCCTGCCCCGCTTCTCAGCCCCCCACCAGAGCCCTGATCAACCCAATAGGTGCTGCAATTTCCTATGTCCGAGCAAGAGAGTGAGGGGCAAGACCCAGCTCTGCTGCTGCTGTTTGTGGAGCAGGGAGACCTGGCAAGGAGGGGACTTGCTGAAGACCCTTAGCTGCAATCCCAGGTGAGGCATTCAAGCCAAGGTGAAGTGGTCAGCACAAAGGTTCCCCACTCTGGGTTCCTCTACAAGACCCTCGGGGGTCTGTGGAGAAGGGATGCCTCCACAGGACGCTGCTTTGCTTGGTGAAGAACAAGAAGAAAAAGAAGAGAGGAGTGATGCTCGAGAGGCTTCATCAGAGAGCACAGCAGAGCACTGGCAGAGTTCAGGCTGCTGTGGACAACCAGAAGCCCTTTGTACTGGCCTCAGCTGAGCAGTGGTGCTGAGGAAAGCCTGAAGGTTTGCACCAGGTGCCAGTAGGGCCAGCGCGGGGCCAAACAGCAGAGATGGTGTCAGCAGCTGGAATAGAAAGTGTAGATCCACAGATGTTGGCTGAGAAAAAAGCTGACGTTGCTGCCCTAAACTATTATTTCTTTTCTCTCCCCTGGGAGGTCCCCAGCTGACTGTGCTGGTCCATCCCTGCTCTAGCAGGGGTTGGTAATATGCTGTAATTAAGTGGGCACAAGTCTAATCAGTCTGCAGTGGCACAGAGACTTGGAGAAATGCGCTGCTAATCCCTGGTATCCCCCCTCCACCAGGGACAAGCAATGTGTTAAATTATGGCAAAGCACCAGCCAAGCACAGGTTGTCGCCTGGTGACTTTTTCTGTTGCAAAGAGAACTGCTCCAGCTGAAAACCATGCTCTCAGCAGTGTGTGCAGAAGGCAGCCCCCGAGCATGTCATGCTGGACAGGAGGAACAGCCAGCACCTCCTCCAGAGCCCAGCAAGGGGACGAGGGGATCCAGCTCTGGCCTTGGCTCAAGGTTCTGTGGAACAGAACATCCTTGGAAGAGCAAGGCAACAGCATCCCCAAGAAGCAAACGTGCAGCCCTCCGGGAACAGCAGCGCTGCTTTTCCCAGTGAGTCCCTAGCTGGTGAAATAGAATCATAGAATCACAGAATGCTTTGGGTTGGAAGGGACCTTTAGAGGTCATCCAGTCCAACCCCCCTGCAGTGAGCAGGGACATCTTTAACCAGATCAGGTTGCTCAGAGCCCCGTCCAACCTCACCTGGAATGTTTCCAGGGATGGGGCCTCCACCACCTCTCTGGGCAACCCCTGCCAGTGCTTCACCACCCTCAGTGGAAAACATTTCTTCCTTCTATCCAGCCTAAATCTGCCCTCCTTTAGTTTAAACCCATCACCCCTTGTCCTGTCACCACAGGCCTTGCTAAAAAGCCTGTCCCCATCTTTCCTCGAGGCCCCCTTGAAGCACTGCAAGGCCGCACTAAGGTCTCCCCGGGGCCTTCTCTTCTCCAGGCTGAACAGCCCCAACTCTCCCAGCCTGGCCTCGGAGCAGAGGGGCTCCAGCCCTCGGAGCATTTTTGTGGCCTCCTCTGGACCCGCTCCAACAGCTCCATGTCCTTCTTGTGCTGAGGGCTCCAGAGCTGGACGCAGGGCTCCAGGTGAGGTCTCCCCAGAGCAGAGCAGAGGGGCAGAATCCCCTCCCTCGACCTGCTGGCCACGCTGCTGGGGATGCAGCCCAGGACAGGGTTGGCCTTCTGGGCTGCAAGTGCACACTGCTGGCCCATGTCCAGCTTTTCATCCATCAGTGCCCCCAGGTCCTTCTCTGCAGAGCTGCTCCCAATCCCCTCATCCCCCAGCCTGTATTGATAGCGGGGGTTGCCCTGACCCAGGTGCAGGACCTTGCACTTGGCCTTGTTGAACCTCATGAGGTTCCCACAGGCCCACCTCTCCAGCCTGTCCAGGTCCCTCTGGATGACATCCCGTCCCTCAGGCGTGTCAACTGCACCACTCAGCTTGGTGTCATCTGCAAACTTGCTGAGGGTGCACTCGATCTCGCTCTCTATGTCGTTGATGAAAATATTAAACAGCACTGGTCCCAGTACGGACCCCTGAGGAACACCACTTGTCACCAGTCTCCATTTGGACATCGAGCCGAAATACTGGTAATGAGTTCAGCTGGTAGGATGCTGCAAGCATCTGTAACTGTGTGTTAGAGCTGAAATAGTTTTTAAGTGCTCTTGCTTTTCCAGCTAGATGGAGGATGCTCGGCCCTGCCCCTGTCCTGCGCTGCTCAAACAGGGGGTGCGGGCAGGCTGCGAGTCGCTGTCCCGTAAAGCAGAGCTCTTGCTGCCTTTCTGCTCTGAGAGTGCCTGCAGTGGGGCACAGGGATCCGTGAAGGCACCGGTCCTCCTGCCCCCTGCCCGCTGCCCCTTCCCACCCCCAGTGAGAGCCAGGGCAGCAGAGGGGTTAAGGGAGCCTGTATTCTCCACCATCAATCCATCCTGCAAATCTGACGGCCCCATCTCTTCAACGGGCCCAGATTGATTTCTTGACTGGGAGCAATGAGCAGCTTCACATGAAAAATGAGGCTTTGCGCCGTCAATAGAAGTTCTAATTACAACTTAAAACCAGGACATTCTTTACAGCGCAGACCAGATTTACAGCGGCTTGCAGGTGGGCGTGCAGCCCTTTCTAATTAAAAGCAGCACGCATTGCAGATTGCTTCAGACGGGCCATTTCCAGCTACCCAGCACCGCAAGGGCACAGCCAGCTTCTGGCATTGAGCTTGCAAGGGAGGTACCAGGTACCCCAAGGGCACACAGCACCGCTTGCTTTGGAGGAGTCGGGGAAGGACATAAAGCTCCCGTTTCCTCCTTTTTTTTACCTGTTCGGCTGCTGATTAGGTTGCCCACGCTGGGTGCTGGGCCTTGGCTGAACAGCCCCGCGTGCCCAGCACCATCCCCCTTGGCCCACCGTATTTCTCCATTGCACACGCCATGCCACCTGCAAAGGGCAGAACTGCTGGATCTGACTGGGGGCGATCCAGCAAGCTGGGGGGGCATGTGCTGGGACATCACGGGACGCAGCTGGAGAGCTGGTGCCCCCAGTGGTGCCCCCAAGGGACCATTCAGGGACCCAGTGTGCCAGAGCCTGGTGTGAGGATGTTCTGTGGGATCTGTCACCAGGAGCTGGGGCAGGGTAGGTCCCAAGGTGATGACCGGGGCACTTTCCAGCTCTGCTGTCAAGGCACTCCGAGGCTTTGCACAGACCATGCTCACCTGTGCCTCAGTTTCTCCATATCTGAATCAGGAGAAATGTCCTGAACAGGGCTGGAAAGCCAGAGGGCTTTAGAAAGGCAGGGAGAAAGTGTCTTGTTAACCCAGGGAGCTCTGTCAGAGGGAGGTGGCGTGTCTCGAGCCTGGATGTCTTGCATGCCTACCCAGAGAGGTGCTGCTGCAGGGGTACCCTCGCTACCTGGGACTGGGATCTTTCTGGGGAAAGCCTGTCCTTCTGCCCAGCGAGACCTCGCGGTTGGTGCTCCAGCTCCTCCAGCCCCCCAGGCACTGGCTGTCACTGCTCTGCGCTGCAGCGTGATGGTGTTCTGCAGGAGCCTGCCGGGCTGTTCCCTGCTGCTCTGCAAGGCTCTTCGGGAAGGGTGTGCTGCAGCCCACCGGCCCAGGGCGTGCAGGAGGGCAAATCCCTCTGCTAGACTTTGCTGGCTGCTGCACAAAGACCCTGAGCTTGCTCAGAGGGGTATGGGTGTCTGAGAACAGCGTTTCCTAAGAAAGCCCCAAAAGGTGCTAGAGTTGGAGGAGGGCAGAGGCAGAAAATGTTGAGCAAGTCTCCATCATCTGATGAGAGATCCTGGCTCCTTGGGCAATGCTGTGTGTCCCAAATGGCTTCTGCTGGAAACCTGGCTGCCCTGGCTGTAGGAAGCAGCTCGGTTCTTCACAGAGGACACCGGTGTTAGGGGATGCGCTCTTTCCAGTGGATGTCAAGATCCAGTATGACCAGAGACGTTGCCGTTGTGGTGATGGGGACAAACTAGCCCCATCCTACGTGTATCTCAGCCCCCACCGGCTCCCGTTGCTGTGTGGTAGGCAGCCTGAGCACTGCCTCGGCCAGCTTGCTGGGCTGAGCAGTTCAGCCAGCCCTTACAGTTTCTCCTGGTGCTCAGAGCATCCTTGCTCCCAGCTCTGCTCCTACTGGAGTGGAGAAGATCCTCCTGAGCCATCCCCTCTTCAGCACAGGATTTGTGGAGCTCAGGTGGGTTGCAGTGAGCAGGGAGAGCACTGATTTCATAGGGCTGGAAGTTAAATTACTCTTGCCATGAGCTGCTGCCTTTGACAAAAGAAAATCCCTCCACAGGAAGGCTGCTGGAGGTTAGTGGTGATGAAAGTGCATGGGGCTCTCCAGAAATCATCCCTGCTGCTGCTGGAGTCTGAAGAGGTGGAGCTGGGTTTAGAGTCCAGAAGGTTGGGGGCGAAACTGATTCACCACAGCTTTTTCCACTTGGAGCTTGGAGAAGCAGAAAGGCGACGCTGGAAGCTGCTGTCTGAGGAGCCTACCTGTGTCCTGGCTCGGAGCCTGTCTCAGAGGCAGCCAGCTGTGACTGCTGGCTGATAGCAAAGGGACGGGGGATCTGCCCAGTCAACAAAAGCAGCCAACGGCCGTTGGGACTGAGGGGACAGGCTGCCGCAGTACCCTGCAAGAAAAGCCACCACCTGCCAGGAGACAGATTTATAGCCAACAGCTGGTGGGATGTGACCCTGTGAGGAGCCTGCCAGCTCAAGAGAGGCCACAGATGCCTATGAAATGTGAGGGAGAGGAACTCTATCTTAGGATGAGCCAGAAACTGGCCTCATGACTCAGCCAGTCTGGACCCAACCTCACCACAAACATCTGTGGGGGCCCAGGGCATCCTGGATGAAGGCAGAACCTCAGGCTCCTTCCTCCCTGGTCTTTCAAATTTCCTGCCTAAAGCAAGATAAAATAGGTCATGTCATCCAGTCCCTGATGTGGGTGAGCAGCTACCAAGCCCAGATGTGACCAGCCCCATCCTGCCACGTCTGCTACGATTTATCAAAGCTGATGAGGATGTCAGCAAAGTTCACCCATGTGGTCCCTGTCACTCCCACACGGATCCGCAGTGTCCTGTTGCACTGAACCCGTTAGGATGTGAACAGACCAGGGCCTCTGCATCACTGGGCTAGACGGACCAGGGGAGAGTCCCTCAAAGCTGATGTGCCTCAAACCTGTCTATTATTTCCCTTGAGAGCTAGTGGCACAACAGGAAAAATAGAGGCTGGGAATGTTTCCTGATCCAAAGATCATAGAATCATAGAATCATAGAATCATTAAGGTTGGAAAAGACCTCTAAGATCATCTAGTCCAACCGTCAAGGGGCCATAGGGGGGGCTCAGGCACAGACTTTCAGGCCCTCCAGAAGATGCTCAGGGTTGCCTGGGTGTGAACAGAGTCATCCTGCACACTAAGGCTGGTCCTTGTGTCCCCATCGAGCTCTGACCAGGTCATGGACTTGGCTGCATCACATCGGGCTGTTGTCCCTTGGGGCGAAGGAGGTGGAAGGCTGGTTCTTTGGGGTTCAAATGGGATTTCTGTTGGCTGTAAAAGGTGCACCAAAAACATATCCATGTCCTTGCAAGACTTCAGCCCTGAAGAGGAGGAGTCTCTTGGATCAGTGTCTTTGGAGGATTTTTCCTCTGTCCAGGACCTTGAAGCAGATGTTTTCCATGTTTGGACTCAGTTTGCAAGGAGAGCTATTGGAGAAGATTTGATACAGATTTGGTACAGAGGATATCTGGAGCTCCTCAAACATGAGGCCATGGGTGATTGTATCGTCTGCTGTCTTGTGATGCAGAGCTGTATTTTGGTGAAAAGTTTCTGTCTTTCAAAACAGTATGGTTTTTCTGTGCTAACTTGCCTCCCATGCTTTGCTTTCATTGCTCTGCTGTGGCATGACCCATGATGAGGGTTTGGATGCACCCTTCAGCAACCTCCCGGGCAGTAACTGTGCCTGTCAAATGGAGCGTCAGAGAAATAGGCCTGCAGGAGCCCCCTTCCCAGGGAAGTACGGCACGGGGATCTTGTAGGTGGATGAAGGGACCTTTTGGGGGACTCTGGGCAGCTTTCAGACAACAGGGTTTGCGAGGCTTTGTGATAAGAGTGAGAGGATACTTTGCAGCTGATGAACGCATCAGGTGCAGTTTTAATGGGGCAAGGACCCTGAAGATAAAATGTGTTTTTTCAGAAAAAATCATTTTTATCACGGATTCATGTGCGCCCCATCTCCCAGCTGAAATCATCCCCACGCTGGGCTATGCAGAAGGCTGATAAGGAGGCAGAGAATCGGAGCTGGTTTCCTGCACTCAGCAGACAACGCCTGCGCCTCCCTCTGCCTCCGCTTTTATGTAGTTTGGAAGTGCTCTGAAACTGCTGGGCACAGACACTTCTGAAGCAGCAGCAACTTTGCACGGCGCGTTTGTTTTATGTCTGAACTGTACATACAGCAGTGAATAGAGCTCATAAAAGATGGATGTATTCTTGTTCTTTTTGCTGGTTTTGATTTATTATTTACTTCACTTTTTTCAACTCTTCCGAAGTGCTGTAAATCATCTAAATCATTTTTCTCCTCTGCTTGGCTAGTTTCGGGGAGCTGAAGCGAGATTATTGTGCCTAGCTCCTCTGCGTTGCAGGGTTTGCTGTGGGTTTTTCAGGAAGAGAGAGCGAACCAGGAAATCTGAGCTCTTACATCTCTGCAAAGTGTCTTGGAAAGACTTAAAGGTCTTCTTCCATCTCCTCATTGCATTTCCAGAGGCCGGATTGTTCAGCCTCAGTGCTCAGATATGCGAGCGCTGGCTAGCGCAAGCAGTCCTGTCCGTGCCTGCGGACGGTTCGCGTGGATGAACGCTCACCAATAGTGCAAGGAAGGTTTGCACGAGCTGCTGCTTGTGCAGCTGGGTTGTTGCAGGGTCAGGGGGGCCACTTCCCTCGGCTTCAGAGGCAACACGGATGGGGCTCTGGGTCTGGTGTCTCCAGAGGTGTGGTGACATTTTTAAGCACATGGACACGGATCCTCTCCAGCAGAGCAGCTCTGAGGGATGTGAAAGGTGCAGAGGGTTTTGCTCAGGGGTGGTTAATGTCTGGGCAGTGTACTGGGACATGTTGTGTTGGTCTGAAGCTCAAAGCCAAGATAGTCCATCACCTGGGGCTTCTCCAGCAATGTCTCCCTGGACTCATTCACACAGTGGGCAACTGAGCAGGAGCTTCAGCACCCAGAAAAAGAAGGAAAGTCTGTGTCGGCAAGCAGAGCAGATTTTCAAGGGCACTTAGCACAGTATGACGCTGTTGGAGGAGCTTAGCACCCTTCACGCACCCAACTCAGTCTGATGTGAATGCATGCCACGCTGCTAAACTGAATTCTTCAGAAACCCAGGACAAAGAGAATTCTGCGAGACCCAGAGCCTTGCTCCTCCAGCCTCCCCTTGCTCATCCCAGCCACTTGTCCTGCTGGCTCCTAGAGCATGGGCGCAGGAGGTGTGAGTCCATTCTATGAAGGACTACTGGGGTGACCCTGTTTACCCTAGACCTAGAGGGTCGGAGTCAGTGGTGTCCCCTGGACTCAGGAGACATCCATTGAGCAGGCAACAAATACAGCAGTGCAAAACCAGGAGAAGCACGGGAAGGTCCTGGCTGTGGGAAGGTGAGGCAACATGTGGCAGAGCCCTGGAAGCCACACACGAGCAAAGAGGGGTCCTGAAGAAGCGGTGGACGAGGCGAAGAGGAGACCAGAGTGGTCCCTCCATCGCTTTCCCGCAGGGGCTGTGGGACCGGGCAGGATCAAAGGGCTCCTCTCACCTCCCCACACTTTCAGCAGGACCCCAGCAGTGCGTCCACACGGCCAGGAGCACACCAGGCTGCTTGGAGCTCCCAGCGCTGGAGTCAGGGGCTCTTTCTCCTTCCTGTCACTTTGTGGGGTTTTTTTTCAAGGGGAATTCAGCTGTAGGGGAAGAAAATGAGCAGGCTGTTAATGAAAGGGCAGCTGCTGCTCTGTGTCAGGCGTGTGAGACCCTACTGGGAGCTCAGCTGGACGCAGTGGGTGGCTGGACACCGTTTATTTTTACATTAGGGCTATTTTCCTCTCACCCTGTCTGCTCTGCGCTCTTTATTTCTGAGTCCGTTTGTCCCCTGTCAGATGGACATCGATGCAAGATGAGAGCACAAACCTTCCCAGTAAAGGCTAATTTTAGGATAAAAACTGATGGGGTCGGGGGGAGAAGGGTCTTGGCCGAGCATCTGTTAGCATCGATGGCATAGCTGTCCTTGATAAATGGTGCTACCTGCCTTTGCCTGGTCCTCACCAACACTGTGGCAAGCAGAGAGATAAGCACGCGGCGTGGGACAGAAACTCACTGGCTCCTGGGCATAAAACAGATTTTCACAAATATTCTGTGCCCCCCCCCCCCCAAAAAATCTGGAACTGCCTGTGAGTTTGAGAGATTAACATCTGGGTCTGGTTTCCTGGGCAGGGAGATGGTTATCAGAGCACAGGGTACCCGTGCATCTGCACATGGGCGGGTAGGTTGTAACAAGCCAAAGCTCTGCTTGAGAATGTGTAGCATCGGTCCCAGGTTTGATAGGAGCAGGATGTCTGCAGACAACCTCCTCACGAGTGCTCCGAACATTGAGCTGACAACGTGAGTCCTCCTGATCCTCCCATCGCTGGCTATACTTAAGAACATAACCCTTTTTGCCTTGTGTTGGCTCCCTTTCCTGGACCCTTGGAAAAACACCATTCATATTGCCTCTGTGGTGGGACAGAGACATGGGGAAGCAAACTGCATCAGTCTGGTGGCCACTGGGAGTGCCACGTCCCACCTACGAGCAATGGGACCAACTGTGTGAACTACCAGAAGCTGCACCAGTGGAAGGGAAAGGAAAACACAGCAGAAGGGTAAATCCTGCTATCAGGGTGCAGCAGCAACACTCACAAGTCCTGCCCCCCTCCTGCCATGGGCTGGCTTTCCGCACGACTCTCAGGAAAGTCTCCAAGGAAGAGGTTATGCTCAGAAGCATCATCCCAAGCATCCTCTCTGCAGAGCTGCCTCCACAGCTTCAGCTCAGCCCTGCCTGTCCCTGCAAAGGGACTCCGCAGTGCTTCAGTCCCCAAAGGGGACCCAGCCTCTGGCAAACCCCAGCAGAGCGTGCACTGCAGTGAGCGACATCGACACCATCTCCCCCTCCCTCTGCTCCAGCGGCTGGGGGGAAGCTGCCCCCAGCCAGGCAGAGGGGCTGCACGTCTCCTCAGCGCGTTCTTTAACAACCAGGGACATTGCAAGTCAGTTGCCTCCATTCTGAGTATAGATTACTGTATTTAACAAAAATGGCCCCACCTGCTGTTGTCCTGAAATGTCCACGAGGTCAGCAGAGAGCCCAGTGCCAGCAGTCACTCCATGTTGTCACCACCCCCATGCTGCACTTTGTTTCTCCAGAAGATGCCGGGTCCCTTTTGGATGACAAGACAGAGAAAATGTGACTGAAAATGGCCACAGCCGTGTCATTACAAAGGGTATCGCAGAGTTACCCCCTTCCCGGAGGAGCAGCTCTAGCTGAGCATGGTGTTGTCACCTCCAGGTGATGCCATATCTTCAACTCTTCTTGCATTTTAAAAGCTGCACTGTTCTTGTTGGAAATGGGCCTTAAGTGGATAGCTCAGCCTCACTGAAAAAGTAAGATATTTGGGGGATGTGCAGGGCAATTAGATGTTGATGCTTCAAGAAACTAAACTGTCTTGGCATAAAATCTCCAGGTCATTTCTTTGTCCTGCGCTTTCAATGTCCTAGAGGGTTTTCCCCACACCCTCCTCTGAAGCTGTGGCTCTGAGAAGTGACACACCTCCAGAGCTGGGGGGAGCCCAGCCCTCCCCCAAAGCTCCTCCTTGTGCCCCAGCCCCGGGAGAGCATCCCTGGGCGCACAGCCTGATGAAGGATGCGTGCTCCTTACACAGCCCAGGCTGAGGCACACGGGCTCTCCCGTGGCCCAGGACAGTGGCCGTAGAAGCAAGGTGAAGATCCTTGCTCTCCTGACTGTCCTGCCTGCCTGGTGGGCTCTGCAGAAGGTGGTCTTCTTGGTGCAGGTGCGATGCCGCAGAGCCGGCTGGGCACCCGCTGGTGCCCCAGGCATCAGCAGAGCTGGACACAGCAGAAGCTTTTATTTCCATAAAAAATGGTGCTGAATTAGGAGGCAGGGAGAACCCAGCTTTGCTCTCAGACAGTGATTAATCACGGGGACAGGGTGCCAGAGAAGCTGTGGATTCATGTCACCTAATTTCAGGCATTTAGAAATTCAAGGTCTAAATCTAAGTTAGCCCTCTCGGCTCCCTCTAGGCTGAACAGAGAGAAATGGTCACTTCCAGAAGGTGAGCCTCTGCAGAGCCGAGCCAAGTCAGAGCCAATTAGTGCTGCCAGGTTTATGAGCTTAGTGCCAGGGGCAGAAGGTGGGATGCTCAGAGGTGGGGAGTGTTGTCCAGGAGGGGGGCAGTGGCAAAGGGTGGCAGGGTGGAGGTGCAGTGGGACAGAGGGGGCGATGAGGAGGAGGAGGAGGAGGATGTGGTGGTGAAGCTGGGTACCACGGGGACTACATGAAGTCCTGTGGCCACGTGGCTGGGAGCCGTCTGGACCCACTCATCCCTGGGGGTGTTCAGGATGCTGACCGTCATCTGACACATCTGAGCGCAGCGATGCCCCGGGCCAGCTGGGAGCACGGTGCCCACACTGCTCTGCACTGAATCAGCCTGACAACAGTCAGAGTAACACATTCACACATCGCATTTTAAATGCCTATACATTTGGAAACAGAGCCAGAGCTCTTTAATCTTAGTTCATTTTTTCATTCGTAACGAGATAAAAAAGGAAGCCAAGCGCGAGCTCGAGCCATGAATTATTTAGGGAGGGCACATCCATCTCTGGTGGTTTGGGGTTTGCTCTGCCATCCTGGGGTGCGCTGGGGGAGCACCCGGTGCCCAAAGGCCAGCTAGATGTAGGATTGCCCCATCAGGGCTGTGATGTCCTGCAGGCACTGAGGAGGTTTTATTCCAGCCCTGATGGACACCGGGAGGTACAGCCAGGTCCCAGCCTCTGCCCCAAGTCTGTGGCCTCCAGGATGGCTGTGAGGTGTAGTGCAGCGCTGGCCCCTCTCAGCCAGTCATCCTCTGCCCGGGGCACAAAAGGCAGGGATTTTTCCTCCAGAAAAGGGTGGGTATTACCCGCTCCCCCCCAAAAGGATATTTAGCAAATGCCTTAATACAGAGGAAAGCAAGCTCCCCTAAAGCAGCGGAAAGCCAGCAAAGCAAGGACCCGCAGCAAGATATCTCTGCACGTGCTGTCCCTTCAGCATGGCAGAGACCTCATGACACATGGGAACGAGGGAGCCCGGTGTCCCCTGGCTGGTGTCGGGGTCGGAGCCTCCGCCTGCACCACGACCTGGCCCAAGGCACGGCACAGCTCTGCGGAGGACGCTGTGCCAAAGCACCGGGGTGGAGGAGCTGAGGAGCGAAGCTTTCCCACCCTGCTCTGGAGCCCAGTGAGAAGGATGGAGGCTCCTGAGCAGCCTGGAGCACCAATTTCACGGAAATCCATTTATCTCTGCTTCCTGCAACCCTCACGACATGAATAAATGATGATTGCAGAAGTGATGAACCTGCCCCTGTTTAGGTGTGAAATGAATGTTTACAGGCATAGAATAAATCAAGTATCCCACAGGCGAGCAGCGGGATATTAAACCAAACACCTTCGTGTGCTTAGCACTTGCTGTTAGAGGCCAAGGGTTTGAAGCCTGGCCAGGTATTTCCATTAGCCCCTGCGTGACAGGCACCGAGTGCTGGGTACCCCCTCTGCAAAGGCTGGAAGATCTCGAAGGACAGGAGGGAGCCAACAGCTCTCGGATGAGCAGCTTGCCTCCCGTCTTCTCCACCTTCCCCCTCTGTTTCTCTACATACCTCTCTCTCCGCCTAACGCTACAATCTGCACAGGCTCTAAGAAGTCAGGAATACAATGCAAATTCGTGAAGGATTGGCAAGAAATTGCGTGTGTGCTAGTTGCCTGTCAGCATGCAGAGTACTTCTAATCTTGTCACATAAATAATACGATTATGTAAAATATCAAACAGTTGGAATAAACTTAAAAGCCACAATGTTCTAGTCACAGACTTAATAGAGGGGAAAAAAACAACAAAAAATAAGTAAAATCCTTTTCTATTCTGCAGCATGGAGGGGAAACAGCTCCTCACTGAAATCTGCTGGAGCCTCCCAGGGGACGAAGAGGTGAGAACTGGTCGGGGAGACAGAACTGCTCCTTAGGACAGCTGGACACAGCCCCCAGCCTTGCCTAGGCAGGACTGATGAAGAGGAGGGACAGCAGAGCTGCAGAGCCAGGAGGAGTCTCCCCCAAGGTTACCGAGGACTTCGGTGACAGCCAGGACAGAGCCGGTGTCCCCCGCACACTAATTTGCCTTGCCACCCCCAGAAACGCACTGCCGCGCTGCTACCGGCATGGGACACCCCTTCTAACCATGGGAATTATTCAGCTGAGAGGAAAACACTGATCCAAAAGCCCCCTGAGCCAGCGGCCTGCACTGGACTCGCCCTTGCCCCCCAGCACCCGGCCCGTGCCGGCTGCCGGCACCAGGATGCGGCACAGAGGCAGCTGGCAGGGAGGGCTGCGTGCTCCTGGAGCACAGTTCCCCTCTTGGCTCTGCATCACTCTGCATCGCTAATGCTGCCCTCCATTTGTACCGCCTGCAGTGTTTCCGGCATCGCTGCAGGATGAGAGGAGGGAACGGTGCCCAGGGACCCGCCGGGAGGATTTTGCTACTGGCCCCGAGATCAAGAGCAGCATGAAAAGGCACCGTCCCTTTGTTAGAGCTTGCTAAAGAGACCAGGCTGATTGAGATGGAAAACAAAATCCTCTCCTCTTCCTCCACACAGGCACATGCACAGCCCTGACCGTGCAGGCTCGGACCCCTCGCATGCACCGACATGGCTTACGACCGTGACCCCCCCAACTCCAGCTGGGAGCTGAAGCTAGAGCATCCTCGGAGGTTCACCCGCCGTCACCCCATGGCATACAGCCGGGTCTCCTTCCAGATCCGCCTTTCCAGGCCATCCCCCGAGCAGACACAGCGAGCGCAGCCGAGGCGGGACAGAGCCTCTCACTGCTCGGGAAGCACCAGGCTGAGCACACAGATGAGCTCCTACCCTGGCCTGCCTTTGGTGGGACACGGAGGAGGAATTTCGTGGTATGGACCACCTTCACAGAAGGCACCAAGCAGCCATCAGCTGCACTGTCCTCACAGCGGGGCTGATAACTTCTGCCCTGGAAGCACAGGGCTCGTCCCTGACCAGCCACAGACTTGGCTCTGGACAGATCAAAGTGAAGCCTGGCAGGGTTTAGACTGCAAGTCCCTGCCCTTCCCACCCATCGGTGCCCACAGCACTCCCCACGGGCTCCAGAGAAGGTGCTGTGATGGGAACAGAGGAGATGGCGTGCCTTTGGGCCAGGGAAGACCATCGCTGTCTGCTGTAGCATCTGTGCTCAGCTGAGGTCCGGCTGCCAGGCTGTGCTAGCACTCTGCATTTATGTTCCCTGCTGCATCTCCCACGGGTTCATCACCAAGACGGATCTGCTGCTCCCAGACCTGGACAAGTTTTGGAGACCCCTTGCCTTGGGACAAGCCCCCCCCCACCGCCCCCGCTTCCTAATCAAGCTCTGCAAATTTCTCTTGGGGTGCAGCACAAGCTCCAGCCGCTCTCCTGCTGCCTGCAGCACCCTGCTCTCGCACGTGCCCGGGCGGCCAGGGACACGTGGCCAAGGTTGGTGCAGCAGCAGGACCATGCCCGTAGAGCACTGCCAGTTTGCAGATGTGTGCCCTGCTCGGGGCGGTGTGTAATTTACACACTGAGCTGCCCCTTCTGCTTAGGAGAGCGGCTTTGATGAGCCAAGCTGCAGGCAGGGCTCCTGCCTCCGCGTGGTTGATTACCCGAGAGGGAACGCAGGCACTTTCCCTGCCTGCCTGCTGCCTCTGACTCTCATCTGTCTCCCTCCAGTTTGCCCTTTCTGGGTGGGAAGACAGTCAAGGCCACTGTATGGAGCTGCTTATTTAATGAGAGAAATAGTTTCTCTCATCTGGCCGTTTTAAAAGAGGGAAGAGAAATTGCTGTCTTTGGGGCATCCACAAAAGAGGGAGCAGATGCCCCCCGCTACGCTTTAATGGATGATAAAGGTGGGAAAACATGCATCCCATCTCCTCTGCTGAGCAGACCTTCATACTGGGGGCCAAGCACCTTTGTGAGTGAGACTGGGCCCAGTTTCTAAGGAATTCTTCTCCTTGGCCATCCCTATAAGGGTCGGCTGCCCCACTTTTCTGGGCTGGAGTAGGCTGAGAACCGCCAGCTCATTGCACACGTGGCAGAGCAGTGACCCAGCAGCAGGGGATTGCACGTCACAGCCCAGCCAAGCCTCCTCGCATCAGCGCTCCGAGAGTCTTGGCCTCGCTCCTGCGTTAATTCCTGGAGGAAAAGCCCTCCCTGTTGCCAGATAACCGCACCTGATGCCCACGTCTTGCCACTGTTGCCACAGTGCCCGGGGGACCCTGGCTGGGGGAGCAGCTGCCTGCTCAGTGTGTGCTACTCTCCTCCCGGCTCTCCACTCCTGGTCCACCTCCCCAGGCAAGGCAGGGTGCTAGAAAAAAAACGCCAAAGCCCTGCCAAGGCAGCAGTGTGCCCTCCAACCCCCTCCTCGCTCACAATACCTCTCCTCTACCTCCACCGGGTGCCCCCCAGACCAGACTGGCAGCCCCATGGCTGGGAGCAGACTCGCTGTCCCACCCTCCCTGTGGTCACATCACCCCCACACACCGCCTCCCAGGGCTCAGAATTACACCAAGTGACAAGACCCACTTGCTCCAGGGACTCCTCACCCCCTGGCCCCATCCATACCCCTCCTGCAGGATGTTTCGGACTTTACGTGTTGCTCTCCCGTGAAGCCCTGCAGCCTGCCCTGTTGCAAGAGAAGTGGGAGCAACCCCTCCTCCTGTCCCTGGTTTTCCGAGGTTTAAGGCAGCTGCTGGTTGTCACCGGGAAGTCGAGTTTATTTTAATTCACCTGTAATTGCATTATCTCTACCCAACTCTCTGCAGAGCGTACTGCAAATATGCCTGTATCATGCAGCCTCTCCCCTAATGGATTGCTCAGCAAGGCAGTGCTCCAAGGCCTGTCCCCCGCTCTCTCATAACTTAACAACCCTGTTATTGGCTTTGTGCAAATGCTGCTCAATTCCCTCGACTCCTGGCACACAGCTTGTTCCCTGCGCTGCCCTGCAGACACATCCTTTACAGCATGCCTCCATGATCGCTTGCTGGCAGATGCGTGCTCTGAGCTGACCGAGCACAGGAGAGCCCAGATTAACACAGCCGTGAGCAACAGGTAACGCAGCCTCTAGGGCCTGGAGCATGGGCAGAAAGAGTTCAGATGCACGGCAAGGCTGTACCTGCAATGGCAAAGGGGAGATGTATTTTCTTCTCCTACCCCAATGCAATGGTGCTGGGAACCTTCCTTCCCTCTGCCCTGATAGCTTTCTGCTCCCAGCAGCTTTTGCTGATCTCTCTTCACAGTCAAGTGCGGTCCCAGGACGATGCTGTTAGAGTTCATTAGAAGCTTGGCCAAAACCTGAATTTCTTAGTTGACTGTTATTTCCAAAAATGTTGGAGAAAAGAGTGCTGTGGTTGTCAGCGACAGCTCCTGGGGCTTCCAACGCACAAGGAGGAGAAATATTAAGTTTCACCTGATCCCACTGCATCATCCCTATGCTTGAAGCTCCTTTCCAGCCTGAAACCAAGGGCTTTAAATCAGAATATTTTAATGAAGCAGTCTGGCACCAAGCATTATGGTCTCCCCTGAAAAAATCCCATCTTGCTTTTCCTCAGCACAAATACTTCGCCAAAGCAGAGATAAGGCCACAGAGTTTTCCCCTGTCACCAACTGCAGTCTTTCACAGAAGGAAGACGAGGCTCCAGCCCAGCCCCTGGTGCTTTGCTGACACCAGAACCAGCCCCATCCCTGCCATCAGCTCCACTGCTGCAACAGCAACCAAGGTCTCTTTCCTCCCAACCCACCATGGCCCATGACGGAGCTCCCTGCCTCCCCAGACACAAAACACTTCCCCACAGATATAGGGCGAGAGGAGACAGCCCCTGAACATCTCCCCCGGCTCCCTCTCCGTGCAGCCAGCCCCTTCTCAGCGCTGCTGAGCACAGATCCAGCATCAGACTCCAGCACGTCCCCAAGCACCGAGCTATTGCTCTTACTCAAACCCAGGAATTTCTCTTTCTGAGCAGGAAAGAGCATCTTCCCGGCACTGCCTCCCCTCACACGTTATGAAGAGATACGGCTCAGTAAATCTCATCTTAGCCAAGGGCATTACCCCATGCCAGTTAGCACTAGATCAAACCCAGGTTTATTCAGCCTCCCACTAATCCCTTCGCAACAAGAACCACCTGCAGTCTGGAGTCCAGGATTTAGCAGGGATCAGTGTGCAGGTGCCTCTGATTTGATCATCCCTTTGGAAATGGCTCTGCTCTGCAGCCCAAGTGAAAAGCAGCCTGGGGAGGGGGAGCAGTGATGGGGGGCAGGTGGGAGAGAAAAATGTGTCTGCCCGGGGTGGAGAGCGCAGCAAAGTGGGGGGTGGTGGTTCCCCCCCACAGACACTTCAGAGAGGCCAAAAAACGTTGGAAAGAGATGGGGGGAAAGAAAGGAAAAAATATCTTATTTTCAAGAATTCTCTGGTACTTAAAAGCTTGAGACCCGCAGGGGAAGCTAATAAATTTTAAATAGTTTGGAGAGTTGAGACCAGCAGTTTAACTTTGTGCGGCTGCTGAGTTGTTTTCCAAGTGTATTTAATGAAACCCTTCATTATGTTCAGATAATTATGATCTCCGCGTTTCTGTTGCTGTTGGAGTTTACCATCTGTGCTCACAGGTATGCGCTCCGTCTCGACACAGTGGGCACCGCGAGAGACGCTCGCGCTGGGCTTCGCTGGCAGCCCGTGGGGCTGGGACAAACCTTCTGGGGTTGCGGGTTCAGGCAGCATCCCTGGCACTGCCCACCCCAGGAGCCATGGAGCCACCAGCGGAGACGTGGGCAGGACGGCGCCCAGCCCTGAGGACTTCATGTGCGCAACCCCCAGGGTCCTGCGTGGAGTTTGTCTCTTGATGCTCCCCTGGGTGATGGTGGGATGAGGGGGTCTCGTGCTAACAGGTCCCTTTGGGGTGAGCAGGGCCCTGCTGTCCCTCTTGCTCTTTGCTGACCTCCAGCCTGGGTATGTGAGTTAGCCCAGGAGGAGGTTTTGGCTGCCCAGGACAAACTCTGGGCTCTGCAGTGATGGGGTTTGCTTTGATACCTCCAGCTCACTGCAGGAGCCGGTATCCCCATCTCCTGTCTGTGGGCTCCTTCCACCTGCCCACCCCATCCCCTCTTCCAGGGCTGCTCCCCATCAGGGACCCCCAGACAAGCATTCCTCTGCCCATCCATCCTCCCTCCTTCTCCAGGAGGGGAAGCTCCAGGTTTTCCTGCATCAGCCTGGTCCTCAGGGGCACGCGGCACTGCAGCGCGCAGGCTGGGTTTTGTGGCTGAGCTTCGACAGTGCCTGGGGGGGGCTTCACCCCCTCTGCCCCTTGGCCGCAGAGCTGATCCACCAGACGCTCCCAGCTGGCCCCGCAGACATTCCTGCCCTGACCGCGAAGCCCACGGTTGCTCACCCCAGCTCTTCATCCAGCAGCAGGAGGGTGAGTCACGCCGCTGGGCAGCCGGAGATGTCTGCAGAGCAGGGCTCCAACTCCCGCTCCCACTTTAGCCACCCCCCAGGAGCCGAGTTTGGAGGCTGCCCTGGCTCCCAGCCTGGCGGGATGGGGTTTTCCATGTGCTCACTTGCAGGGAGGGTGTCACTCAAGGATGGGGCAACTGGGGCTGGGGGGATCCTCAGCTTCTGGTCCTCCACAAACACAGCCAGACGTGCACAGCATCCTTCTCCCTGGTATTCCCTGGCAGGGCAGGGCTGGTCCTGCCCCGGGACACCGTGTGAGCTAGAAGGGCAGCTCCCATCCCAGGCCAGCCTTGCCCTGCGTGTCCCATGCTGGTGTGGGATGGGAAATACCCCCGATTCCACAGCTGGCATGCTGCAATCAGCAGAGATGGCTCTGCTCCAAGGGAGCCGGGGAGAGACGGGACCGAGCGGTTGTCCGTCGGTCATGGTGAGCGGCCATGGCAGGAGCATGGCAGCCGTGGGCTGTTTTGTAGATGCTGAAAGGAAACAGCAGTGGGAGATGGAGCCAGTGGTGAAGAGAGGGGACTGCAGCCCTGAGGGGGAGGAGGGCTGCTGGAGTACCGGGTGCTGCACTCCTCGCCTGCCAACTGGGCACTTTTCCCCCGCTCTTAAATGTCAGCGATGATGTTTCCTGCCCAAGCTAGCTCTTCCCCTTGGGGACCGGCCAGCAGGATCTGTTTTATACCCAATCCCAACAGCTTGAGTGGCTTGGGACTGGGGCTGCCGCCTGAGCCATGACAAGTTGGCAGCACCGCCAGGCTCCCCAGCCAGCTCCTCTCAGAGCCTGCACCCGCGCTGAGCACTCGCCCGGCTCCAGGACTCCAGCTCGCCTCGCTGGGGTTTCCTTCCACAGTGGATTTCCACAGGCAGTTTAGGAAAGCAGCAGATCTGGTTAGAGGGGAAAAATGAGGACCCTGTGTCTTATCCTGGAGATCACGCTCCTCCTGGGGGGGGCAGAGAGGGGTCCCTCCTGTACAGCCTTGGGAACATCACCCCCAAATGTGTCCTCCTGCTCCCCAGGTGCCTCTCCTTAAATTGGAGAAGGAGGCATGGGGTGTCCCAGCAAAACCCTGAAGGAAGCCAAGAGTCAAGGAAAAGCCCAAAGTTTCTGCTCCCTGCCTACAGCACCCCACAGGGACCTGTGAATCCCTGGCCCGGGGAGGCCAGCAGCAAAATGTCGGCACCTGAGAGCAAGTGGTGGGAATGCCCTGAGGCTGCCGGGGCAGAGCTGCTCCCCTCGGTGCCCGTGCAGTGCCTGGCATAGTAGGGCTCCTGTCATAATGCACATAATTGTCACTTTCTTCCCTCCAGCATCCGCAGGGTACAGAACTTAACAGCTCCGGCTGATTCCCTTATTTAGCTCAGAAGACATCTGCGCTGCTGCAGGGCATTCAGCGCAGCGCCGGGGCGCGCAGGGCTGCAGCACTTCTTGCACTTGCTTTTTACAGAGCTGGGAGTTGGCCGAGGGGGTGGCTCTGCCCTGGGGTGCTGGCAGTTGTGGGGTACACTGGGCACATCTGGCAGGGAAGGGAGTTTGGGGGACAGCCCTGTTGCTGGTTGTGGGTGTAAGGCACAGCAGGAGTCTGGGAAAGGTGGCTGAATGGGAGGGGGTGTCATGATCTGGGGACGCTGCACACTAGCAAGGGGACTGTGGATGTGTGTGCGCAGGACGTTGCCTGCAAGACAGAAGCCTGGGAAACAGAGGACCCCTAGGAGGGGAAAAGAAGTGGTGGTTTAGCCTGGCCCCCAGTCTCAGAGGGTCCCAGGAGGGAGTGGATGTGTGCCAGCCCTGCCTCGGGGCAGGGACAGGTTGCATCCAGGAATGGCGGTTGGCAGCAGGGTGATGCCGGGCAGGGCTGAGATGCGACAGCAGAGCAGTGCGGAGGAGCCTGGAGCCGGTACATCTGGAAGGCAGAGAGCATGTGGGATCCTTGACTCTCCCTTCATGCTCCCCAGGTGTATAATATCCCTCCCCATGTGAAGTCCCAGTCCCCGTCACCCTCGCTATCCCTATGCGGTGCAGAGCATCCCCTCTCCTCTGAGCCTGTCCCGAGACCATCCCGTCCAACACGCACCTCGCACAAGGACACTCGCCTCAAATCCTTGAGGCACACAACTACGCACTGCCTGCCCGGTGTCCTTCCTCGAGCTGTGGCTGCCTCCACAAAGCAGAGCTGTCTTGCAAAAAGGGCTGCAGGGCTGGAAGGGATCGTGTCAGGCTTTGTAACCGACTGCAGCCAGTGTGCGAGTCGTGACAGTGCCTGCAGGACGTGGGGACTGATGCTGGGTTGTGCCTTCCCTGCAGAGATGCCCCTGCCTGGCAGCTGCTGGGGGACCAGTGGGAAGGGGGAGCACTAGGCAGATGTGGCTTCAGGCACAAGCTACCATTTTGTCTGTTTTTGACAAGGTTCCCATAGTCAGGATTCCCAGAAAAGTTTCCGACCTCATGTCGGAGTGTCCTGGCTCCCTAAAATGTAAGGGAGGGGAAGGAGTGGCAGAGAGGAGATGGAGAAAGATGCCCATAATGTGTAATGATCCTTTAATGCTCTCTCTGGCCCCTTCCCAACACATATGGGAGCTGGATGAGCCAATTAAACCGACACCAATTAAATCAGCATAAATCACATCCCGTAAACCAGAGGTGGGGCTCAGGCAAACACCCCCGCTGCGAAGGATGTCAGAGCTGGCCTGAGGCTGACCCTCACAGCCCAACTCCCTTCCAGTTCAGAGAAAGCCAGTCCATGGAGGCACCATCAGGGAGGAGAAAGAGGGGGGTGGGGACCCATATCAGGAGGGGGGATGGCAGAAGGGAGATGGGGAGCAGCGTGATGGGCAGAGGTGATCTCCCCTGTGGATGCCAGGGCACAAGTACCAGCTGGGACAGGCATCTCCCTGCACTGGAGGTCTTCCACAGGGTCACCTTGGACCCTGGACTGTGACATTGTTGTGCCAGTGGCTCATGCCTCCGCCGAGCCAGTGCTCCTTCCCTGGCTCAGCCCTACGGATCCTCCTTGCCCTGGATGGGCTCTGGCAGCTCTGGGGTGCTGTGCGGGGTGGGCTGACCCTGCCCTTGTGCATTCATCCCAGGCCAGTCCTGAGCAACTGGGCTTGCAGTTGCCAACCAAGGGGTTTGAAAAGTGTGCGTACAAATTCCCCTTTCCTCCCCTCCCTCCTCTGCTCGTGCTCTTTGCTTCGCTCTCCCTTCCACCTACCTCCCTGTTCTCTAAAAAGAGGCTTTCTCTGTTGGATGCTGGCCGGGCATCCATCTTCACCTTGGCTGGAAGAGCCTTGTCCTGTCCCCTGGGGTTTTGTGCCCTCCTGGCTCTCACAGCCCGGCAGCCCAGGGGCCAGGAGGTTGCAGGGAGGCTGCAAAGCCATTAGGAGAGCAGTTACGAATGGCTGTAGCCACCTGCATGTTAAGAGATCCAAATCGCATCGGAGATGTCTCAATGTCAGAGCTGCAAAGCGAGGTCTGGGGCACACAAGTGGAGTGGCAACTCTTGACTTAATCCAGAGAACTGTCACTGAACCACAAAGGAGCAGGGACTCTAATTAAAGTCCCACAGCCCTTTGGGAAGTATCAAGCCAGAAAAACGGTTCGAAAGCTTTAGGCAGGGTGATTTTAAACAAATGAGGAAGTGCCTCAGAAACAGCTTAAGATGAAAGCTACCAAATTAAAATCCTTGCAATCAGTATGGAGGCTACTTATGCAACAACCTCCCGAGGAGGAATTGGAATCCCAGAGATAAAACTCTAAACACATAAAGAGACAGGAGATGAAGGAAAAAAAACTGAAACTTGGTCAAAAAGTGATATACAAAAGGCTGCTTGAACCGCCTTTGAGAAGTGGAAATCTAGCATCATAAAGGCTGCTTTTGCAAAGGGGCAAACCCAATGTCAGGTAAATAGGGGAGTGTGAGGATGGAGAGGGTGTCCAGCTCTCCAGTGTGTTTGCTGCAAGCAGAGAGCTTCCCCGAGCACGCAGGAATGTGGCTGTAGGTGCCGGTCAGGCACCTCCCTCCGTGCTCCAGACCTCTGTGGTTTTTTTGATGGCTCTGGCGTCAGGAGATCAGGGTGAACCCAGCAGTCCTCATTCGATGCTGAGGTTTGGGGGAAGAAGCTCCCAGCAGAGCAGCTCCCCAACCTTGGAGTGATGGGATGTTGTCCTTTCACCGGAGCTTTTGGCAGGGTTGGCAGGTATGAGTGGTGGCAGGTCCCAGGGGCAGCCTGGCAGGCCAGGGCAGTTCCAGCTTTAGGAGAGTCCTGCAAACACACAGCTTCTTCCAAGCTTTATCTGGGGAGGGCAAACACAGCACGAAACCTGAAAGTCAAGTGCAGGTGCCTGAGCCAACCCCAGAGTTTTTAACACAGCCCTGGGCTGGGAGGGAAGAGGCTGGGAGCAGGGACGTCCGGCCACGCAGGGCAGCACAGGGCCACGGCACTGGGGGCTGAGTCCTTGCCCACATCAGCACAGGAGTGCCCTGAGGGTTTGTATTTGCCCAGAGGGTCCTTGTCTCTGTTGAGAGGAGACGCTGCGTCCTGTGACGACTCACAGCCCTAATGCGCGTTGGTTGTAGAGTAAGTTGGTTGCACACGAAGTAGCGTGCATTGGTTGCATCCTCCAAGTCTGGAATGATCATAGAATCATAGAATCACAGAATCATAGAATGTGAGTTTGGAAGGGACCTCAAGGATCATCTGGTCCAACTTTTCTTGGCAAAAGCACAGTCTAGACAAGATGGCCCAGCACCCTGTCCAGCTGAATCTTAAAAGTGTCTGATGTTGGGGAATCCACCACTTCCCTGGGGAGACTATCCCAATGGTTGATTGTTCTCATTGTGAAAAGTTTTCCTCTTCTGCCCCGTTGGCGTCTCCCCAGGAGTAACTGTGATGTTAAAGGAGTAAGTAACGATGCTGCTTCTGAGCCCTTCAAAGGTACGGGCTGGCCAAGGCTGAGGAACTCATCGCAGGGAGACAGCGTGCTCAGCTGCTTGGAGTTACACCTGGGACACCAGTGGCAGCTGAGTAAGGCAGCGCCCATGACGCAGACACCAACTTTGGCTTTTGAAGGATGCAGGGGCACAGGGACGTTATGAGAATTGCCCAAAGTCACAGGCGACTCCTGCAAGATGCCCTTGCCCTGCTCCTGGCTGTGCTTTTGCTGGTGTCAGGCTGTGCTGCTAGATGCTCTGAGCTGGCCATATGCTGTACAGAGGTACTCCCCAGCTGTACCCTAACCTGACAGCGGGGTGTCACAGAGCAGATGAGGCCACTGGGCACACAGCGGTGCAGGGACAGGACCTGGCGTGGGCATTCGACAGTTGCCACGCTGGGGTTGGGCTCACATTTGGGATTAGCATCCTTAACGGCCCGGGCACCACCTGCATCCATGCGAGAGAGCTGCTGCAAGGCAGCTGCAGGAGGGCAGCTGGGGAACGTGCAAGCCCTGGCTCTGCGGCGCAGTTGGCTTTGCCCATCCTGCCGGCCCGGGAGCTGGGTGCAGGCAGAGCGCCGTTTGCCAGCCCTGCCGGCGCGTGGGCTGCGATGGGCACACTGCCACCTCCCCTGCCCTGCAGCGTGGCAGCGACGGGAGTGCGGCTGGCAGCCTGATCAGACATTACCAGCAGCCCTGGGTTACCTCCCTCCGCACCAGCAGCAGCAAGGCGGCAGCGCCTGTCCCCCAGCTCTTGCACGGGAGACAGGCAGTGGGCAGGAACGTTTTGGGGCAGGGAGTGCTCCTGCCTTCGCTCTCGCTTCAAATCTAACTGGAGCAAGCTCAGGAAAATTAGAAGGATGGGAGGAGGGAGGGATAAAATAAGATAAATAAAACCAAATAAAAATAAACCCCAAACCCTCCGTTCTTCTTTGATTCTTCCAGTTTTTTCACGCCAAGATTACTAATTGTCTAAGCATCTCAATTTGCTGGTTTCACTTAATCACAGACACTTTGGAGATTATCAGCCTTCCCCACATGTTTGGTACCTTGTTTCCAAACTACAAGACCCACGGGGAGCAGCTAGCAAGCGCCTGCAGGAGCGACAGCAGCAAAGCGCTCCCGCTCCCCTCTCCCCGCTTCCCCCCGCCGTCCCTCCGGCTGGGCTGTCAGAGTTTGATTGCCTCTGAAACCGCCGCGTATTCCCCCAAAGTTCCTGAGGACGGGGGCCGTGAGGAACGGCGAGGTGGGGGCTGGGGGCACCGTTGTCAGCTCCTGGCAGCTCCCAGCCTTTGATTTGCACAAAAGAAAGGAGGGAGGTGGGGGAGGGAACGGATATGATTTATTCAGCAAGTTCCTAACCGGTTTTTCTTTTTTTTTTTGCCTTCTTCTTCTTCTTCTTTTCCAGAGGCTGTGAAATAACTGAAGCCGACGGAAAGGTGAAGTGCTGGGAGAGATGAAGGAGGCACGTTTGAAGGCATTTTCTTCCTTTTTGTCACATCTCACTGCAAAGCTTTTAATTCCTGGAGCTCAGTTCCTTCCTGGAAAGTCTGAGCCGCTGTGATGGAGGGGGGTGGGCTCCATGCGGGCGGCTGGGGTCCTGGGACAGGGGCAGGCAGAGGAGGAGGAAGGAGGGCCTGGTGCTCTGGCTGTGTCGGCTGGTTTCATCCATCATCAGCCCCATCACCATCTGTTGGTCCCTCGTTGCCCTGTTGCCCACCCCAGAGCGTGGGGGTCCGCTACAGGTGGCTGGGAGGCAGCTCTGCCCTTGGCCCCAGCACCGCTTGCCATGCCAAGACCCAGGACCTGCCCAGCGACGGACCTGGCCAAGCAGAGACAGCTCTGCTCCAGTCCCTGCGGAGGAGCATCCATCACGGCAGAGGACACAGCCCTTCCTGATGCCACCAGGCCAGGCAGCGGGAAGCAGGGCACGTCACCAGCAGCGTGATTGCCACGAGAGAGATAGGACCCAAAAGCTGGGGTGGGTGATTTTCTGCACCCCTTTAGAGTTGTGATAGTCCGGGTATCAACACGTCCCTCTCAGTATTGGAGGGTTAGCAAGAAGAATCAAATGGCATTTACAATGTGAAAAAGTGTCTGAAATAAATTTTCTTCTTTGGAGGGGAAAAATATTTTTTTTTTTTTTTTTAAGGAAAAATGATGATTGGAAACTTGACTTCCTTTGTACTCGATTTGTCTGCTTTGGGACAGCTGCACACTCTGCTAGTCCAATTGCATTTTTCACTCTTAAATAATAGAAACCACAGAACAGCTCCAGGAGCAGGGATACCTGGGGGAAGCACAAGGAAACGGCAGGAACAGAGATGCCAGCAACATCCAGCACAGCCTTCCCTGGGCGGAGAGGGACCTTTGAAGCCCTGCTCGCCCCATCCGCACCAGGGATCTCTGCTGGCTTTTCTGTTCCTAGCACGGGCACCCCAGGGAGGCAGCAAAAAAGAGGGTCCCATTCAGCAGGACCCATGGCTGGGTTTACCAGCTGTCAGCACACAAAAAAAGTCCAATTTCCAATAATTCTGACCTATTTAAAAGCCAAAAGAGACTGCGTTGCATAGGTCTCATTTACAACCTAATCCCCCTTGGTGCTGTGTACAGACTCCCTGGGAGCTCAGCGCCTCTGCTATAGACCCAGCTTGGATCTGTGACTCTGAAATCCCTACCCTTTTCCTTGGGAACCCTCTGACACAAAGCATGGCATTTTTTTTAAATAAAATCACCACAAACCATTCACCACAAACAATCCTGGCTCTTTCTGACTGCACCAGAAAGTGCCACAGCCCTTCTGCACCGCCACCAAAAGCATCTGCATCACGGGGAAGATGACTGTGGTCCTGCAGGAAGAAGCTCCTTGTGCACGATTCATTGAAGGTTTTTTTTTTTATTATTATTTCCCATTTGCGAGTTGCTGAGAAGCTGATCCTGATTTCTGCAAATGAATTTGTTATCTGCAAGCGTTCACTGAATAGTTTATGCAAACAAATTTCAGCCCATGGGGTGTTTGCAAACTGTTCATTTCATGGTATGTGATTAGTAGAAATGGTCAGAAAATGGGTGCAAAACAATTTTTACGAGCTGTCCTCAACACCCAGGCTCCTTAAGCCTCTATTTCCATCCCTGACTTTTTTTTTTTTTTTTGTAACTGGAATTAGAAAAATATTAACCAGCGCATGATAAGTCAAAAACTTCATGCTTTGTTTCTAGCTAAAAGATCTAAAAGGAGGGCAGCTGATGCTCACAGAAAGAGCAGACCTTTCTGAAATGCATCGATAAACAGACAGCAAAGCCTGCCCAAGAACCCCTCGAAGGATGAGCAAGCAGGAACACGGGCCTGGCTGTGGCTGACTTGAAGATCATTTTGGAGACTAAACTCTTTTTTGCGAGTGCTGCATCTGCAGGCTTCAGCCAGCCCCACCAAGAGGAACTCAGTGGAGAGGTACAAGGGATGAAATAAAAATGAAGGGGAAAATGAGGGTGTCCTCTCCCGGAAGAGCACAAACATCCCGCTTGGGTGCTTTTCCTAAGGAAAGAGGCAGAAGCCACCTGCAGGGATCCCCCACCCAGGACCCATTCCTGATGCTGGGTCTATGATGAGGGGGCCTGGTGGAGACCCTCTCCCACTCCCAGGCCCCAGGACCGTTCTTGGCTCACCAAAGCTTTAAAAGGAGCATCCCTCTGGCCACCCCTTGCCTGCCTTCTGCTTGACACCCCGCAGGGCCCCGGTCCCTTCTCAAATCCCTGCGGCACTGCTCACTGTCATAAACCATGAAATCTGTTCACTTTACCTCTCCTAGAGCTACAGCATCCACACCGTGGGCAGGGTCTCCATTGCAGGTCCACCCCTCGTGCTGAGAAGGACTGAGGGACATAGAGCCGGTCCCAAATGACCCAATGGTGATGACCCAGAGGTGAGACCCTGGGGGAGCTCGGTGCAGACCTGTCCAGATCCCAGACCCTGTGTCCAGGGTATGCAGGGGGCTCAGTGATGGAGGTGGCACAGGCGGCTCAGAGCAGCCTCGGAGGCTTTCCTCGTGGGTTTAGCAGCACTAACAGAAAACGGTGCCCGGAAGATTTATTCATTTAACGCATCTGGTAATTACATTTCGGCAGGTGGTATGTGGGGCCTGGATTCGTTCCACGCACACCAGGCTCGGGAAGGCTCCAGTCCCACGTTTGATAAATCTCAGAATAGAATAAATAAATAAAATCAACAGTCCCCAGCTGCGAGTGCGGAGGAGGCATATCCTCTCCCCATGCAACGCGCTCCCCCTGCCTCCCGCGCTCCCCCACGCTGGGGCTGTGATTCAGCGCTACACCCCTCCTCCCGTGGCGGGGATTCTCCCTGCTCTGATGGCGTACAGGCACCGGCACACGCACTGGCACATGCACCGGCACCGGCACACGCACCGGCACATGCACCGGCACCGGCACACTCACCGGCACACGCACTGGCACACGCGCTGGCACATGCACAGGCATACGCACTCGCACGAGACAGGATGGAGAGCAGCAGCGTGGGTGGAGCGGGGGCACACGGAGCGGTGCCCGTGGGTCTCCTCCCAGGGTCATGGGTCTGGCAGGGATGCGGACAGCAAGAGACAGCGGGGGAAAGTGGGGGGGCAACCAGGGAAGGCAGAGAGATCCGGTGGCGAGAGGATCCAGAGTTTAAGGAGAGAAAGATGAGCCAGGAATTGGTGGTGAGCAAGGGGACGGCCTGTGGAGCGATGATAGGCAAGAGCCAGCCAAAGGAGCACATGGGGCAGAGGATGCTGGAGGAGGTGGGCGGATGGTGGTTTGACGGTTGGACAAGATGATCTTAGAGGTCTTTTCCAACCTTAATGATTCTGTGATTTGATGGTGAGAGTGCTGGGGAGGCATGGAGGGGGCATCTCCAGGAGCCTGGCTTGGGGGACACCCCAGGGGCTGAGGTACAGTTGGTGCACGGGGCACCATGGACCAAGCTGCATGAGGCCCATTCCAGGAGACCATCTGGGCTCCCCGTGGTTGCACATGGTGCTGCCCACAACGGCAGGGCAGGACACGGGTGTCGGGGCTCCAGGAGGAGCTGGAGCTGAAGCCTCCTCCCCTCTGTGAGGAGCAGGGGTGAGGATGAGGAAGGTTGGGCCATGGCTTCCTCTCCAAGGGATCTCAGACTTTCCAGGGCTGTCCCAGCCAGGGGTGGTGGTGGTGCCAGGGTGTGGGCACTTCCCCCAGCCCCACCCTGGGGTCTGCGTGACGGAGGATGCTGTAAGCACAGCTGGATGCTCACACCCAGCCCGGAGCACGGAAGATGTCTTGGCCTGGGATGCAAGGGCTCTACAGGGACCGGCCACCCTTGGCTTGTGCTTTTGGCCTGTGCCGGAGGTCTCCACGGGGTGCTGGGGGTATCCTGCACGGCAGACATCCAAGGTAGGAGCCAGCCGGAGGGCACCACGTCCCACAGCACCCGGCAAGACGCCAGCACAAAGACTGCGGCTGGGTTTTATTTTTATATTTCACCTCCCTGCCCCCTTGGTAGAAATGACATAATTATGGGGATTTAATGTTCCACTGCTAAATTTCTTCATTTTTCAGGATAATTTCCACTATTTCATCAAGGAATAATTAATTGCATTGTCTTTAATCAGTTGTTTTACAAATCCAGCAGCGCAAGAAATTTTCATAGACAGACAATGCAGGCAGCTGCTCTTCCCTTCTGGGCGCATTAATGAAGTGAAAGAGCTTGAGCTGGAAAAAAATCGGCTGGCAAAAAAAGAAATCTATTGACAGAGAGATTGAAAAGATCACAGTGTAATCCCTTAATGTGTGCGATAGGGAGGGAGAGAGGAGAGATGGAGCCCAGGTGTGAGGGCAGGAGGATCTGGGCTGCTGGTGGTGCTCAGGGCTGCAAAGTCCCTCCTCGCCCAGGTCCTTGGCACCAGGGACATCTCCCACAGATCTTAACTCGGGGGTGCGCAGAGGTGTCTGCCCGTGTGAACATGTATGTGCGTAATAAACGTCTGTGCGTGTGAAGGTGTATGTGTGCAAATGCACATATGTTTATCGAAGGGCCAAAATTTGGTTTCTAAAAGCCGTCTGAAAGCAAACCCAAAGCCTTCCCGACCCTGGGGCAGGGGACGTGATGGATGCAGTGTCACAACCTCGATGGGGTCAGCACTCCAGCCTGACGTTCCTCTTCTCTCAGCCCCTTCCCTTCCTGTTTCCCAGTCAGAGTTACCCCTCCAGGGCACAGACTGGGCCTCGTGGAGATCCCGGGGACACTATTTCACCAAGTCCAAAGCTGTCCCCGAAGCTCCCTGCTCCAGCATCTCTGGGGTCTCATCTCTTCTCCACTGCCTTAGGGTGTGCAGCACCAGCTCTGGCATCTCCTGCCTGCCCTTGCACGGTGCTGGGCACACTGTGCTGTGCTCTTAGCTGGGGCTGGAGGTGTAAAAAAATAAAAGGCAGCAAAGAGAAGCAGCAAATGGGTGATGAGACATCCCAGATCGCTGGGTCTTTCCTTGATGCAGCTCGATGCAAGGCTCAGACACTCCATGTGCACATGGGAGGGAGTGAGAGCTGGTGGTCTTTGTGGACCCCACAGTCTATCCAGGCTCCAGGGTGCATTTTCCACCTCCTTCACTGTGATTGACCTTCTCCATCCCTTTGCACCGTGTAGCGGATGATCGACCCAGATGGGGCAGTTACGCACCGCTGAGGTCTGGGCATGACCCTACCACAGGGCTTGGGTGGATATTCAACCCTCCTCAGAGAGGGCCGATGCCAGGGCCCCGCGCTTTGATCTGGCCTGTGAGCTAATGAACTCATTGCAAGCTGCAGCTGCGGATTTGTCATTCCCGGGGCTGGAGAGATGACAGCCAGCTCCTTTAACAAGCTGCTGCCTCCAAGCAGCCCAGCGCCAGGACGCTGCCCAGCCCCGACACCTCCTCGCCCGCCGGGCATGGCGTTGCTGAGGTCTGGCTGAGGTACCCATGTGTCAGTGGCTGAGCCGTCCAGGGGGGTCAGGACACCGTTCCCCTTGCTGGGCTCTGTGTGTGCGCTTCTCTGTATCTCACTGATGCATTCACTATTCCAGTTCTCGCCCAGCACTTTCCGTCAGTCAGTCTGGGCACACTTTACAAAGGAGGTCATAGCATTTACCCAAAAAGGCTGCGCAAGGCTCTGCACAGCACGCTTGATATTTTTGGCACAGATACAAGTGTGGTGATAATTCAAGGTGCTCTGTAATTGGTCAACAGCCCTGCAGGTGCCAAATAACCTTACTTCAGCTCAATTCAGTTAGGGTAAAGGGCCAGGCCAAGGCCGGCAGGTTGGCAAGGGAAGGAAAGGCTTTCTCTCAGCCCTGCTTTGATTTCAGTTGGAAAGCAATTAGCTGGGTGTATCCAGCAGGAGGGTGTGTGAAGGGGCAGCCCCAGGAGCGACCCAGGAGGAGTGGTGAGGATGTGGGCGGCAGCATCTCTAACCGAGATGGGCCAAGCCACGCTGCTGCACCCAGCACTGGCAGCTCTGCTCCACGCGTTAATGGACACGAGTTTTGTTTTCTGATGAGAGATGCACGACACCAATGCCCTGAACCTTTGGGAATTTTTTTGTGTCCAGAGACACTTTCCCAGCCTGAGAGGGCTCTGACACCAGACACGGGTAGCTAAGGGTATACTGCTGCAGCCCTTACAATGGCCTGGCCCGCTGGCTGAGGATGCTAGCTGGGAGATGGTCCAGCTGAGAGAAGGCGATAAAAGGCCATACCCTGGAGAAACCTCTGGCCCAACCAGTCCCTCCGGGGCTGGCTTGAAATCACAAGGAATCATGGATATTCATCTGTAAGAGAGAGAAGGGGACAGAGCTGCAAGAGCAGCGTGCGTTGTGGTTTGTCATTCAGATGGTTTAAAGCGTATCTGTTTGCATGTATGTGAAGGAAAAGGATCAGGGTTGCTGTGGTTTTCCCTTGGTATCTGTGGCAATCAGGTATCTGAAGGTTTTCCCTAGAGGCCTCGGCAACAGTTAAAAAGAAACCAGTGTTAGGAGAGAGGCCCATGTTAATACAAGGAAGGTCATTGTCAGGCACTGGAAGAGACGCGTGTCTACGTGAGCAGGGTCGGGGGCATCTCTCCTCCACAACCAGAGACAAGCAGCTGCACTGGAGATAAGAAAACGATAAGGACCCCCCTTCTGTCCCTCCTGCCCTTGCTCAGGCGGAGAAGGAATAAACAAGGCTTTTAATCCTGCTTATCTGGGAAGACTGGGAGAAGCTGGCTTGCTTTTCACCAGCCCCGTGGAAGCAGTGCCACGCAGAGATGAGAACAGCCCAGCAGAGAAGAAGGACAGCATCTGTCCTAATTTGGAAGCAGCGTGTGTCGATAAGGGAGAGTGATGGCAATGGGAGGAGGTGCTGAGGATGCGAGAGAGAGCGGAGGAAAGCTGCAAGGCTGAGGACACCCCAGGCTTTCCCCAGCCGAGCTCTGTAACACCTTGCGCTGCTGAAAACGGGCGAACTGAATTGCCTGCGTGTGGACGGCGATGTGGGGAGGCATGTGCAGGGATGCTACCGCGCTGAGCAAGGAGCCGCAGCAGGCAGAGAGCTGGCCGGAGACTGCGCCGGCGTTGTGGCGAGTAGGGAACGGCGGGCGCCGGGGCTTCACCTCGGGTGGGTTTGTGTGTGTGCCACCTGAACGTTTGTGCCACGCTGGTTCCCTGGCACAGAAGCGATACCGAAGTTGCATACACACATGCCCAGCAGGGCTGAATTTCTAATTCGCCTTCATGAATATTCACAGTAAGTACCAGCACATTCTCCAATCCAGCCCTGGCAGCAGAGCCATGTGATTTAACATGACTTATTACCATGTGGCCAACACAGCTCAAAGAGCCCACACTAAATACCCACAGGATCCACAGAGTTAAATTATTTGAAGGAAAATATAACTCTCACATAATTTTCCGTAACAATCACTACAATCGCGAGCAGCTTGCGAATATTCTGCGCATGAAAAGGAGCCGATTTTCTCTGGGGAACTTCCTCCTCTGCTCTCAGAATAAGCCTCCTAAAGCAACACCTTCAACAGGTTTCCGTATTAGCAGCGTGTTCTTCGTTATTAAACTGCTTTGTACAGTTATCACCCCAAACTCCTCTGCAGCGTAAACATATCATTCCTGGGAGAAGCTGTCAGCGGAGTGCCAAACTACAGCACGCAATTAAAGCCCTAAACAATACAACACAATAAATCACTGGCGCTATGGCCGGTCAGTGTCGCCAAGCATGGAGTAAGGATCTTAATTACATTTAGACCAAACAAGTATTAGATTATTTATGGGATACTGTAAGTGCTTGACAATGGGTAGAAAGTCATTCCACACGCATCCCTGGGCATTTCAGAGTCCGGATGAAGAGGTAGAGAAAAGAGAGGGAGAGAAGCGGAGCGAATATCCATCACGGAGCAGTATTGGAAGGGAAAGAGCTGTTGCTTTAAATAAGGCCCAATTGCATCATCAATTTAAAAGCAATAGCAGCAGCATCTGAAGAAAGCAGCAGCTGCCACAGGTGGCCAAACAGCTGGAGAGCTGCCAGCACCCACGGGAGCCACCAGAAACCGTGGTACTTTGTCATGCTACGGCACGTTTTTAACCCTTCCACACCGGAGTCCCCTGCTAGGCAACATCCAGGGCTGCAAAGAGCCTCGCTGCACCCGGGGGCTCTGCAGGAGCTCTGGGGGCTGCTGGGGGCTGTGTGGGGCAAGGCAGGAGAGGGCTCCATTGCATACGTTACCCAGCACGCCCTGTAGCTCACAGCTGGATTTTAGCATGTTCCAGATGTGCAAAGGACTTGGAGGATGCAACCTGGCTGGGAAATCACAGGGTCCAGCTGGGGCCGTATGAATCTGCCTCCAGCCACGGACCATCTCAGGGCTCATGGATCATTCAGAGCGATGCTGTGTTTAAGGTCTGGTTTAGTGCATCTTTTCTGTCCAATGACCCTGGAAATCAGAGGCTCTTCTTTGCTCAGGATGACAATTTCAGAAAGACTTGTGCTTGCTCCCAGGCTGTTTAGGCACAGGAATCTTTCTGGAAAAGCTGTTTGCTCACACGAGCTTTCTCCAGGGAAAGATACTGAGACATGAGTGGGTCTGCCCCACTGCCCTGGGCTGAAACAGCCCTCCCTAAATGCTGTTAAAGGGTCGGTAATACCGCATGTTACCTGCAGTCCCTGGCCTCTCCAGGCTATGCAGCTGGGCTGGGGTGTCAAAGGATGCCTGTCCGTGTGGGTACATCCCGTGCTACGTGACTGGACTCACAACATGCCCGATGCCCACATGTGACTGAATGTCACCAGGCTTGCTGGTCCAGCGTGCAGTGCTTGTGCCCACATGCACCAGGGAAGGGATGGAGCAGGGCAGCTGCGGAGATGCAGATGGGCTCCAGAGCAGGATGCTCTGAGGGCAGACAGCTCATCCAGACCAGAGCGTGTTGCTGAGAGCCCGGGGCACTGAGGTCACTGGCTGTAATGTGAACATTGCGAACATTGTGAACATCATGAACATCGCTCCTGCTCACTTTCAGGAGGCTGCTGCCTCGAACCCCCTACAGCAAACCTCAGGGAGTGACTTAACCAGCGACTGTCCACAGCCCAGGCCCAGCTGCAGTCACGGTGCCCAGCCGCCGTCTAGCCAATTCGCCCTGCGGGCTTGTCTGCTCGTGCACCGCACAATGCCACGGCACCGCATGCTCAGCCCTGGAAGCTGGGGGTGATGGCAGAACAAGGGCTGGCTGTCCAAGAGACTCCTGTTTGGGGTCTAAATCCTCCCCCTGCCATCCTCCACAGCCTAGGGCAGGCCAGCAGGGTTGGGTTCATCTGACTGCATTCAGACGTCTGCAGCGGCACTCCTTGTCTAGACAGCTGTCAGTCCATGGAGGGATGGCTGGTGGGGTGCCCTTCAGCCCATGGCTGTCCAAAGTAGGTCAAATGAGTCTGTTCTACCAGCAACTATTTATTGATATTGACCCTCCGGCACGGGATATCTAATTCCAGCTGAGCTGCCTGAAATCAGGCAAGGTGATCACACCCTACATCGCCAGGAGCCTTTGGTCCTTCTACATGCAATTATTTGACTCCCTGTCCATCCCCTCCATGTCTGAGTGCTCAGAAGTGACCACAGAGTTTGCCAAGCTCCTCACACTGTGACTGTGAGCTCAGGAGCAATTCCAGCCAGCAAGTTTGTGTTTCTTTTAGGACAGATCTGAGGCTCTGGCCCAGCATTTCAGACCAAGAAGGGTGGCATGGGCAGTGCCACCCATGCCCGCAGAACTGAGGACGGCACGCATCAGGAATGGGTCGCATTGCCCATAAAATACACACAAGGGACAACCCCCAGATGTGTCCGTTCCTAGTGTCACTTTTTTGACCCAGCTGAACCAAATTTGCTCCTTCTACTCCGTCATGAGATCCTGGGCATGGAGCCAGCGTTGTGGGGCAGCCCACAACGGATGGGCTGTTTGCAGAGAGGTGAGGTGGGACCGTTCCTGGGTCTGGGAAGAGCCGTGAGCAAGGCAAGCGCGCCGGGTGTTGATGGAGGCACGCGACACAAAGCCCTAATTGCAGGGCAGACTGATTGATCAAGCTGACAAGCCCAGCTGATCTCAGGCGCTGGTCCAAGGCCGCACCATGCCGTGAGGTGGCCAAAGTTCCTGATTGATGCCAAGGTCATGGGAAGGCACAGGGAGGGGGAGGAACAGGAGCCCACTCATTGCTGGGGATTATTCACCAGTGCCGGACCACCAGCAGCCACCGGGCTCCCTGTCCGGGCCAGTCCATGCCCGCAGCCAGCTGGGGCTGGCAGATCCACCAGCCGAGCCTTGCCCACACGCTGGACCCCTCTCACATGCTGCAAACCTCTTTGAGGAATTGGGAGTTAATGCTCTTTTTTCCCCCCCTCTCTTTTTTTTTTTTTATTCCCCCCCCTTTCTGTCTCAGCAGCCGACAGGCAGTAAAAGACCCTTTGCAGTTGTCAAGGCAACGCCGTATCACGAAGACGGTGCCGTGAAGTGGCAGCAGCCAAGGGCTCTGCTCTCAATCTCTGCCGCTTCCCTCGCGAGGCTGCGGTGCCACTGCCAGCGATGCTGCTCGGCGGGGGCGAGAGCCGGGTGGGCAGGAGGGGAGCCAGGCACTCCCACCCAGCCCGCCTGGCCCTGGCCCCGCTGCTGGTGATGGGAGGTGATGTGGGACCAGCCCCGCGTGGTCCCTGCCCTGCTGCCTGTATACCTCACGTGTCTGCTCTGCACGGCCCCATCTTCTCCACAGCGCTGCAACCCCACACCAGTCACCAACTGCATCCACTTTTCTGCTGTCATGAGCCCTCCATGAGCCTTCTCCCAGTGGAGACAGTCCTTGGGGTGCAATGGGGTTTTTGCATCCCACAAACCTGCTGCATGGACTCACCAGGACCACAACAAGCCCTGTGGTCCCTGTGCTGGGAAGCTGCCATGGACAAAGATGAACACCTCTTTGGGCACCCTGACAGGGATCCTCTCCCTACAGCTCACTCCTTTCCCAGCCTGCAGAGTGATTGCGGCAGGGATCCTGTAGTTTGTCCTTGTGTGGGCATTTTTCCAGGGGGAGATGCACCCTCTCCATCCTCCCACCATCCCCACTGCAGGCAAGAGCATCCCTCATGTTCAGGAAACCAACAGCATCTTCTGGGCATGGTGAAGCAGGTGGATGAGACTTCGCAGGCTGTCTCCTACAGGTCAGGCTCCCCAAAGAGCAAGACAAAGTCTGAGGACAAGGAGAGATTCATTTGGCAGCAACCCTCCTGGAAGGAGGTTGCTGGAAATGCTGGATGCCTCTGGAGATGAGCAAAGGAGGGGGAGAGGCATCCCCTGGGTGGAGAGGTGTGGATGGGCTGGTGCCCGTGGCTCCACAGTACCTGCCTGGTGCAGGGTTCCCCACGTACCAGCGTTCCGGAGCATTCATACTTCTCACCCACTCTCGGGCTCTGGTCTGAACATCACATCCCTGGCCCCAGCACATCCTACACTGGCTTGGCCCATGTGCCCCAGCAGGACCAGCCAGGGTCATCTCTGCCCCAGCTGCCAGCTCAGGCCATCGCCACATGGCACTGCCTGGAGAGTGCCAGGCACACGTGAGAGCGGAGCCGCATTCCCTTGCCGGCTGCGGGAGCTGTCACGGGCAGCCGTGGCACCCGCACGCTGGCTGCGGTGTGTAAACAGCCAGAAGGGAGGTGGCACGTGCTCGCCCGTGCCTGCCAGCATGGCCCCATCCAGCAGAGCCAGCGGTAGGAGCTGCGCACACCTCTTAGGTGCTCACAGTCACATCCGAGCTCGTCCTCCTGCCTCCGCCAAACCAGGCTGAGCAGCCCCCATGCCAATTCCTTGCTCACGGGGATGAAGCTCTGGAGGTTAGCATGGAGCAGCACCTGCAGCAGTCCAGAGCCACCATCTGAGCTCTGCTCTCCATGGCATCTTTGCCAAGTCCCAGAGCAGCAGCAGAGCGGGAGCCCTGGGAGCCAGGCATCACCGTTGAGTCCTGCTGTTGACACCTCTGATAGTCAGGGTTGGCTCCTCATGGGCTGAGAGCTGAACACATGCCCAGGTCCCTGCCAGGTCTCTGCTCAGCATGGGGTGCTGTGGGGCCGGCCATACACCGTGAAAAGAGGCAGGGGGGTCATTCCCATGGGGTTTTGGAGCAGAGCGGTGCAGTCACGGAGCCCATGGGGATGTGTAGGGGCCACGAGCCCTCGTCTCAGGCCAGGCGCCCAGCACACCCATCTGCCTGGCTCCCCGCATCATCCTGTCTGACTCTCCCAGGCTGGCGTGTCTCCCAGCACCCCGAGAGAAAGGCGCTAAAACGGGACCCGTGAACCCAGCCAGCCTGGGTGCTAACAGCGCTCGGTGAAGGGGCTGCAGGAGCAGATGCTCATCCTCGATACATTTGGCATTTCCGGTTGCTCTTGACTCCAGGGAGATGATTGCTCTGCTCTGAGGGATCTATAAATAGACATTGCCCGCTAACCTCCACTCCCAGGGGGCCAGCAACGTGGCAGGAGCACAGTGATTGCTGCCAGAGCTGACGCCCCAGCCTCCGCCTGGGTCAGCACTATCTGCCAGGCTCCCCAGACCTGCCCAGCCTGCCTCTGCCTTGGAGGAGGGAAGGAGACAAAGGAAATTATTTTTCTGAGGTAGGCAGTGCCTAGGGTGGTTTTAGAGAAGGGAGGATGAGACACAGCATCTCTTCATGGTGCACAGGCACTCCGGGGTGGCATTGCCCTCGGTGTCACATCGGTCCTGGCTGAAGTCCCCTCCCCATGGGAGCGCTTTGCCCTGCCTGGGCTGGGGGCTGCCTGTGCGTCCCTGTACCAGCAGGCAGACAGCGGGCAGGCACTAAAGCCTCCCCACTTTTGTCCTCATCAGGTCATGGCAGAGCTGTCCCCACTGTGCTGAGTGCTCTTTAGGCAGCTGCCTGCTGTGGAGCCACTTCTCCGGGAGCAGAGCACTTGGCAGGGACAGGCATGGACATCTCCCAACTTTCCCATTCTCCCCTTTGGGACAAGCAGTGGAAAGGACAGGAGATGCAAAGGAACTGATTGGTGTTTTCCTTTTGCACTGACAGCACCAGGCAGCCCCAGCACCCGGCTTGTCCTGGAAGATGCTGTGGGGCATCCTCTTCTTGGGACTTGTGTCTCTTCCCTGTTGGAGGGGATGTGGGCAGGGGGTGAGTGCTTGGAGAGAGCTTCATGCCAATCGGTTGGGCATTCCCACCCCACAGAGAGATGTGGCCATGCAGGCATCTGCCAGCCACGGGGGCAGCAATGCCAGCAGGCTCTCTGCACACTCAGGCAGTGATGGGCTTCAGCCCAGCTCTGCAGTTCACCCAAACTCCAGTCACTGCCCTCTTGTCCCAGCTCTGCAGTTCACCCAAACTCCAGTCACTGCCCTCTTGTCCCACCTCTTCTCTGCTCTCGTCCTGTGTCTCAAGGGCTGGGGAAGCCACATTCGGTGTGGGGGACACCTCCTACCTGTTTTATGCACCTCTCAGAGAGGTGGTTACACATCTTGCTTTCTCCAAAGTCTTGTGGCCCTTGACCCTCTGTGCAGCATGGCCCCCCCCGCCTCACATTGCATGGGTGCAGGACCTCCCATGCTGGAGGTCTCTGCCCATGTCTGACCTGTCCTGTCTCCCTTTATAACTGTGGATGCACACACCATGCCAGAGCCAGGCAGAGGGACAGGTTCCTCCTGGAGTGACCTTCATGGCTGGGGGCAATGAAAGAGCTTTCCCTTCTGGAGTTACTGAGCAAGGGCCAAGTCCTCAGCCTGATGCATGGGCACCGGTATCCTCAGGCTAACACCATCCCCATGAAGGGTTGATCCAGGAGCTTTCCACAGTCTTACAATCCCAAAATTAAAAATTACAGGCCAGGGAAATTGGAAAGGAGTTAAGAAGAAACAACAATGAGATCTGAGCACCTAAATCACTTGGGCTCAGACTCTGAAAGCATTTAAGCCCCCCGTCTGCTGCTGGAGCGATATACAACAGCCATACACCAGCAAGCCTGGCTGGAGCTGCCTCTGCAGCCTGCTCGGGCCTTCAGCGAGTCTCCCTCTGGCCGTGCTCCCAGCAGTCCTGAATCTTTCCACATCTGTCTGTTCCTGGAGAGCTGCTCCTGCCCCAGCATGTGTGGTACCCCGCAGACTTCAAACAGCCTGCCCTGAGTCTCAGGGGAGATGTTGGGAGGTGACACCTTCCCCATGTGGGATCGTCCATCCACTGTAACCACAGCTGGGGTGAAGATGGCCATCCCTTCCCATGAAATGGTCAGAGACTTCCAAATCAGCCCCAGGCAGCACTGGGATGAAAGCCAGGCTTTTTTCCATGGGAAATGACAGCACCAAGGAGGAACCCAGAATCAGCCACCGTCTGGGGACTCACTGGCACGTAGGATGCAGGTTCAGGTCTTGGTGAACGCCAGGCTCTTCATCCCTACCAGCCCTGAGGTCTGGGGTCAGTGAGGGACAAAACATCATGAAGATGCTCTTCCCCAGCAGCGGTTCAGCTCTGGGGGCCCGTTTTGGGCACAGTTTCCTCAGGACGCACCCGGGGTTTCTCTGGATCAGACAGGACAAAGGTTCCCCCAGCACAAGCCGTGCAGATGCTATCGGCAGGGCCAAGCTCTGCTCTTGCTGGTAGCGGTGGAGGGGGAAGGGACCGCGGCCGGATTCACGCAGCTGCCGGGGACAGGCAGGATGCGGCCGCGGGTGATCCTTGGTGAAGAGGGCCTTTCCAGGAGGGTGAGGGAGGCGGATGTCAGCGGCAGGAGGCTTTCATTAATGCATCTCCCACTGTGTCCCTGCCCAGATGACGAGCTTCCTCGGAAAGGAGGGGAGAGGACGACCTCCCCACCCTGCCAGCTTGGAAAACCTCACCCAAGCGATGCCAGGATGTGTTGTATAGTGTTGCCATGGCAACTGACATCTTACGATGCTGAAGCAGGCGTATGCGGAGTCATGCCACATGAATCACGCGAATCATCTGACCTCGGCGTGATGGGGACAGACAAAGAGCAGAGATGCGCTGGCCGGGGCCGACTCGGTCACTACTGCAGAGATGGGTGCAGAGGAGGAGGAGCGGCACCGGTGCAGGCAGCAGCACTGAGCCCACCTTCAGCATGAATCCAGAGCCTGGCGCAGCCTGACTTGAGGGACGGTGGGGGCAGGAACCTGCAGGGAAGCTGGGTCCGGAGCATCCTCGCTCTGGGGCTGTGTGGGGTAACGAGTGCAGAGGGGCCGCGCAGTGCGAGCCCTGGGTGCTGGGCTGGGCGCAGGAGCCAGTGGCATCCCCCTTCTGCAGTGCGGGGACAATCCTGACTGGTGCTGGGCATCTCTCCCTCCCTGCTCGGGCTGCCATTGCAGCTTCACTCATCCTCAGAAAATCAGACTGGAGGATTCTTCCTAGAATCTCCCAAATAAGTTTAGACCCATCTGGTTTTGCTGCCTGGCTAGGGAGCGACTGGGCACACCCGTCGTGGCAGACGTGTGGCTTTATGGGATCGTTCGTCCCAGGGAACACGATCATGGGTCCCTTTCCAAATCCTGAATGTCCACGCGTTCCCAACAGCAGGCGCAGGGCTGTGCTGCCCAAGCGCGGTTTGTTCCTCCTGGGATGCTTGGCACAGGGAACCGCTCTCCGTGGGTGGATTCGAGGGAGGAGGAGTCTGCTTCCGTCTGTCATGTTGTTTAAGCGACACCTACTAGGCATCAAAGTCAAGGAGACCAAATTTTTCCATATCAACTTGTTAGAGAGCTGAAATGTTTTCAACCCAGCAGTGGAATATTATCCCCTCTCCTCCTCCCAGATGGAGTGATTACAGTTTTCCTCCAAAAAATGAAGATGAAAATTAGCTTGGTAGTTTGCTATCACTTCATCCCCCTTCATCTTTTCTTGGGATGGAAAAAGGGATGGAAAGGGAGAAGGTTGGAGGTGGGAGAGAAAAAAACCTAACCCCCAAAAGCTGCATTTAATTTGATGAAAATTTCTGACCAAAAAATATGCATCTCTATGTTTCTTTCCTTTCAAAATGAGTAACTTTTCACCAACCAGCCTCATGTGAGAGAAAGGCAACACAGACTTTCCCCAGTCAACCTCTCTGGGAGCACTGGTTCTTGTTGTCAGCAGCGAATCTCAATAGAAATTCATTTTCTAGCAAAATGTCCATATGGTGGAGTCTCCCCCATGTCACAGCAGCACTTTGCAATCTGTGAAGCCCCTGAAGCCCTGGTTTACGGAGTCGTTTCTCCAGTCAGGAGCAGGCATGCTACCGAGGGATGACCCTGGCCCACTGTACATCACGCCGAGAGGACAGCCAAAAGTGCTGCTGCGATGCAGAGCTTTGTACGGTACAAATCTTGTCTGGGGATACTTAGCCCCGAAAAAAAGAAAGATGGATTCCTCTTCTAGACAATTCATCCTACTGCATCCACCCAGCTCTAGCGAGATCTCTCTGGAGGCATCAGGGTGGGGATGCAGAAACGGGAGGGAGTGAAATCTGCTCTTCTGGAAGCAATAAATGCCTTCTGCCTTTTACAGGCAATTCCTGACCTTGGTGCAGCTGATGGGCAAGTTTATGATCTTGTGTTTTAGCTAAATGGAAGAGGCAATTATTCTTCCTTTTGGATTAAAGTGACTTTAGGAACAGAAATGCTAAATGAGGGAAGAGCCCAGCAAAAGCTGACCCAGGAGGAAAACTGGGGTCTCCTAGGAGAACAACTAGAGATGGAAGGGCTGGCAGAAGGCAACTGTAAAGCAAAGGGCAAGCGGAGACACAGGAGTGATGCTGGCTTTAGCTGGAGGAGCACGGCAGCAAGACTTGGTGGCTGAGCAGCCACAGGCACTGTCAGCAGGGGAATTCCCTGCTGCTCTTTGTGCCACCCACATTTGGTGGAGCAGGCCCCCATCTCCAACCCACACACCAATAATGGGCTCTGCCAGAGAAATCCCTGCTCCTTCACCACTAAGAGCAGGCTACTATGGCCTCAGGCCTTGCACATCCCTCAGACTAAAGCCATAACTATACAGAAAAAACCCTGACGTGTTTCAGCTTCTCTGCCCTGGTGAGCTGGAGCCCTCACCTCTCCTTCTGCTTGCAGGATCTTGGCTGCCAGCTGCTCTCCAGCTTTCAACCCAGAGGAGATTCAGAGGATACATTCACCGCAGCAAGTAGTCAGGAGGAGGAAAGGGGCTCTGCGCTCATCTGTATGGGACATGGGCACAGCTCAGGGTTCAGTGGCCTTACGAGCCCTGGAGCAGGGCAAATCTGGAGCAGATTTCACATGGACATGAGCTCTCGCATCCTCTCCACACATATTTCCAGCCATCGGCAGAGATGCAGAAAGAGGTTGGGAGTACCAGCCCTGTGCTGTGACAGCAGTGCGAATTTGGGCAGCTTTTTCCACTCTCTAACCCCCACCACTTGCCCCACGCTCTACCCTCAGCTGTCTGCTGCAGTGGTGTGGGAGGCCGTGCAGGGCACTGGATCGGGATGGTGCTCCCTTTCTTCTGCTCCAGGTGCCAGGCTGGTACCCCCATGTAGCGTGGTATCACGCTTCCCTGAGACACCGGCTTGCACGGAGCTAGCCTGGGTGTTTCTGCACCCTGCGCCACCAAGGATGTGCCCTCAGCTCTGGTGCCGCAGGCAGCAAGAGCTTATCCGATGCAATCAAGAGGTGCCCATTTCTCACCGTGGGAAAGCAGCATCTAAAAGAGAATGGGCAGCCTGTAACCCCAGGCTGAGAGCCCCTAATGCGTAGTCCTGCCAGCCCTTCTTGTGAGCCTCATCCTCTTCACACAGATGGGCAAAGGGGCTGGGGTCCTGCAGCACAGGAAACCTCATGTGGTCACTGCTTAGGGAAAATTTCTGCCTCTTCAGTCCAAAATAAAGCAAAAGTGAGTTAATACGCATTTCCATGTAGACCAGTTCCGACCTGGACCCTAGAACTGGCAACGGGAACGTGCCAGGGCCCTGCTGTCCTTCCCCTGAGCAATGCTTCAGCATGGTTTGTCTTTGTGCTTTGCTCTTTCCTCCCCGAGGACCCACTCAACCCCGAGCATCTCTTTCTCTCCTTTTCTTTGCATTAGCTGCCTGTGTTTCTGATCCATCGTTTCTGCAACAGTGATACTGCCTGTAATCTCCTCCCTGGGAGAGAGACATGGCCACACGGTGAAGATGCAGGAGCACCAGGGACTCGAGGATGCACATTATCAACATTTCCTCACAGGCAAACCTTGTGAGGCATTTGCTTGCTGGAGCCTCTCCAGATGACTCTGACCAAGATCTCCCAACGTGGGTGAAGATCCTCTGGCTTTATACAAGCCCAGCACGTGGACATGCATATACTCACGTGCACAGGAGACACAGATTGATGTGTACATGCAAACACACGCACACATCACGCACACACTTGTACACACTTATGCACACCTTCCCATGAAGACACCCCCCCACATATATATGAGCAGAAAAGCAGAGATGGTCAGTTTGTGATGGGAAGTGTTTCACGGCAGTAAGCCCAGAGTCCGACCCCTCTGTGCATCCCCCTTCCCCAGCCAGAGGCAGTGCCCCGGCCCCGCAGCAGCGGGGCTGCCCTCGGCGTCGGATGGGCGAATGGATGAGGGTTTAAGAGATGTGCAAGGGGCTGAGTTCCCAGCTCTGCTCGGGCACCAGCAGCTGTGCAAATGCAGCACACCATGGGCAGAGGCAGCAGCGACCGATAAGCGAGCCTCTGATAAGCAGATATCGCCATCCGAGGGGTCACTGGCCTTCCTCCTGTAGGCACAGACAGACCGACGTCCCACAGTCCTCGCTGCCACCCACTCTCCCACCTGCAGCCAGACTTGGTGCTGCTCTTGTCAGGGCCGGGCACAGACTCGTCCCTTCCAAGGCTGCCTGGAAGAGACATTTCTTCTACAGAAAAGTTCAAGCAAATAATGACGCTTGGATTGAGATATTTTTCTTTCGGCAGTGAAAAGGTTCAGAACAAATATGTTTTTAATAAGCATTTTGACTGAAATTGAGCTCTTCCCCTGCAGCAATTTGATTTTTGTCATAATTGCATTTTTCAACAGGAAAAATAAGTAGGTGGTCAAGTGACTCAGATATCACTGGGATCACATCTTGGGTAGCCAGGTCCTGCAGGTGTGAGCAAAGGCTCTGGGCATGACACCGTTGCCTGCACCAGTGCGGTCTGGCGAGAGGGAGTGCAGGGCATGGGTTTACTGCCAGCTGGCCCCCGATTGCCAGGGCTGCAGGTAAGAACAAGGGCAGGCCATGACCCCAGCTCCCCCCGGGTGCCGCCGCTGCCTGCATCCCTGCTCGCCCTGACTTGCTGCTGCATGGTGGGAGGCTGCGTGCAGAGCCACATCCCTTGCAGAGAGCAGAGTCCTGCTTTCCGTACAACCTCTGGCAAGTTGCACACCTGCCTGTGCCCGGCCTCCACCTCTCACTGATAATCTCAGTCCTGTAGCTCAGTGGCGCTTGCTGAGCTGGGGCCGTGCTGGGGCTGGGACACCTGGGCTGGCCACAGGCTGGACCAAAGTCTCCTGGTACCTGTAATTGCTCTACATCAAAAGCTGCTGGCATGAAAATGGCTGGCGATTCTCCTAGGGCCATGCTGACTGAAGGCAGTCCAGCTCTTTCCGGGGCCATGTGTTTTCCAAACAGGCTTCTGTCCCTTCATCTGGATTTCTCTCTCCTCCCAAATGCAGCAGTTTCTTCCCCTTCCCCAGCCAGGCACAGTCTGCGCAGGCTGTGCTGAGATGGGGCACGTGGCCTTCGTGCCCCAGGAGGGATGTTGGGGGTCCGCTGCTTTGCTCTTCTCTGGTCCTGGAGAAAGCAGCCGCACGCAATGCTCGGGCTCGCTGGTAGCTTGGAGGCCTGATGGTAATAAATGAGTCAGGAGCACATCTGCACGCAGCGGAGACGCTCCCTGCCAAGTCGCTGCACTGCAGGACCACTCTCATCTGTCTCTCTTTAACAGGAACAAATGGAAATGAGCGAATCAATTAACACAGCACATTAGCAAAATGTCAGAGCCTCCCAATCGCACTTAACCCTTCCCTCTGCCAGCCCGTGCCAGCAGCCCAGCGTGGGCTGAGTCAGCAGCGCGGGTCGTCCCGGCCAGCTCCTGGCCATGGTGGCTGCAGCCACTGGGACCTCTCCTGATCTACCCAGGCAGCAGAGAGCAGAGCTGAGATCACAGCAGGGACCACCTCACTTGGGGATGGCACGGGGGTGGCGAGCTGCCAGGGCTGGGACTGGGGAGCTCTCTGCCATGTGGACCGCAGCGCAGCGCAGCGCAGGTGGCTTGCAGCCCCCGCAGCCCCTTCACGGCTGCAGAGGAGCAGCTGGGAGCAGGTTTCCTCCGGATCAGGGCCAGGAGAGGGAGATGTCTGGGTGCCAGCTCCTTTATTTCCTCCCAGGTTCATCCTTGCCTGGAGAAACCCCGGTGAGGGCATGATGTGGCCAAGGCATCCTGCGTGCGCTGAAGCCTGTGCGGATGGAGAAGGGCGCTGAGCAAGGCTAAGTCAGGCCAGAGAACCAGCACGGGGCTGGGCTTTCCCGCTGTGGGATGCGTTACAGCTCTGAGCCCCCCTTGCCAGTGTGGGACAAGGGCTTACAGGCTCTGTAGATCTGTTGCTCCTGCACGACGGTGCTTGCCCACGTGTGAGCAACAGGAGCATCAATCCCTCTCTCCTCTTCTTTGCCAGTAAGTGTCACAGGCAACAGGAGAGCTGTACTAAGACGTAATAAACTCTCATCAGCTAATTAATAATTAGAGACACTTGTGCCTGAAAGCCTGGCTCCATTGGTGGGATGATGCACCTCAGCTCTCCTGCCAGGCACAAGCATCAAGATCTCCAAATCATGCTGGACCTCAGGGCTGACACGTGCCCAGGGTGCCGGTGGTCCCGGGCTGCAGGACACTGAGGGCTCCTGTGTCCCAGGCTCAGCCACGGTGAGCAAGGCATGTCTCACTTGCTTCTCCCAGCATTTGCTTAGGTGCAAACCCCTGCCCTGGGTGTCCATGGTCAGGGTGCAGGCAGGGTCTCATTTCACCCAGAGGAAACAGGGCACGGCCATGGGGCTGGCTGAAGTCCTCACACCAGCTGGGAAGAGCAGCTAGAAGTGCAAGCTATTCCCTCTTTCCTATGGGGTGGAAGCAAGGCTCTGAATTCCCAAATTGGGTTGAAATGGAGGTTTCCCCGTGATGGCCCTACAGAGCTTTGGCCTGCAAACAGCCGGCCTGACAGGAGCAGTTGCACTTGGCATCTACATTCACCAGCTGGGCTCGTGAGCTTGAAATTTTCTTAGTAAAAGTCTTGGGGGGGGGGGGCGGGAATAAAAGAAAACTTGCAGCATCAGTAGGAGAAAACCACAGATGTTGTCAGCAACGGCTGGTTGTTCGGCAGGTGTCTCTGAGCACAGGCCTGTTGTCACCCCATCTCCCCGCGAAGGCACCGATGCACTCATGCACCGACGCGTACGCACAGCCCCTGCGCTGCCAAGTGGCTCGTCACCCACCTCTGCGCACCCGCGTGGGCGCGCACACGCTCTCGAACAATGCTGCCAAGTGCTGCGCTTCCCGTCTGAAACGGAGATGGAAACTTTCCGAGAGCCACTCAGAAACACTGGAAAAAACTGCTGTAAATAGCCCGGGGTTCAGCACACTTGAAGGAAGAGAGAGCGGAGCTGTCATCTCGCACACCCAGGAGTGCCAGCGATGGCAGGATGCTCCTGGAGGGAGGTGGGGATTTGGGGAAGAGCCTCTGCATCACAGGGTCTGCTTGCCTGGGTCTGCCCATCCCCTCCTGCCTGGGAAATCAGGGCAAAGCCGTGATAAGCCCCAGGAAGCCAACACAGGGGCTCCGAATGACTGGGACACCTCCTCAGCTCCGCACCACCCGCCAGCCATCGCCACCTCTGCCCAGCCCAATGGTCACACGTGTGGCCCTGCCACGTCCCCCTCTCCCACAGACACAGGCGTGGAGCTGTTTGCAGCCAGGGCTGGTTCAAGCCAGGTCCTTCCAGCATGATTTTGCCTGCTTTTGTTCTTGCCCCGGGATAGCCCAAAGACAGTACAGGACGCCTCCCATAACGCTCACAGGGACTCTTTGCAATGCTCCAAACGAAAAAAGCAGGGAGGAGCCCTTCTGAGCAGATGCTGCAGAGCAATCCCTCCAGCCAAATTCCTGCATTGTGGTGCAGGGTGATTACCCGCCGTCAATGGCCTCTAATCCACTGCCATCGATTCCCACAGGAGCGCCCGGCTCCGCACTCCCTGCTGCATACAAATCCCCCCTGCAGAATAGGGACGGATTGTCAAGGCATCACCTCGATTATGCGACGTGGCCCTGATAGCTCAGGGGACTTTGTGTCCGAGGCTCCGCGGGCCCCGGAGAGCATGGGGTGTGAGAACTGTGATGCGAAGCCAAGGGCACCGAAACAATCATTGCCATGAATTAATAATGTTCTGCGTGTCTATGGGCTCTTCCAGCCAGAGATTTCAAAGCACTTTGCAGGCACTAATGAGGAGGAGCCGGGTGGACGCAGCCGTGGAAGGAGGTATCCAAGCTCAGAGTGCTGCAAGGCAGTGATGCTCCAGGACGCCGTGGTCCTGTCCCCGGTCCCTCCCAGTTCTGGGATGCTCTGGAGGGACTGTGCGTGACTCGGTGGGGGAATCTGTAATTTGTGCCTGTGCTCCCCATTTCAGCCCTGTTATGCTCCTCTGCAGGGGCTGTCAGGGCTCAGGGCTGATCCGCATCAGCGCTGCGGTTAATGGGCATGGCAGGGGCCTGGCTGTGCTGACTGATGCGTCAGACATCAGAGCTGTGTGAGACCTGGCAGCGCCATCATGGAGCTGCATGCCAGCCCTCCCCACAGCCCCGTCCTGAGCAGAAGTTACCTCCTCCTCCCCCTGTAATTTCTGGGCACGCAAGACCAGTATCAGTGATGGGAACAGGTCCAGGCTGACTGAACCCCGACCGGTCCCCCACCTCCCCTGTGCGTGCTCCTGCCAGCTGCCTGCAGCACCCCTGCGCAGCATGGTGGCCTCTGGAGAGCCCAAGGGGCATCTGAGTCTACCTGAGATCAGGGACGAGGCACTGGCCTCTGTGCATGGCGCCTTTGCCTCCAGCCCCGCCTGGCTTTCACCCACTCAGGCCATGCAAGCAGGGAGAGCTTGGGCTCCAGGGCAGCTGACTTTAAAACCCAGAGCCACTGCTGCAGTTTGGGGGCTGACCCTCCTCTCCCGGTGAGCCTGAACTGTGTCCAGAGATGTCCACAGTCCTCTGACACCTTCGGCCAAGGAGACAAAACACGCCAGCCCTACAGATCCGTGTTTGCTCATGGCTGCAGCTGCAAACCTGCAGGGAGCCTCCCGGCACGGTGCAGGGTACGTGCCTGCCCGCCCTGCCTGCACCTTGCGCCCCTCATGGCAGAAAACATGCAGACAGAGCAAGAGGGGGGCAAATAAAGGCAGGAGAGGAGATGGGGCTGTGACTATCAGTCTCACAGGTATCCGTGATAGACTGGCTGGTGGCTCCAGCTTGCTGATATGGGGCAGCCAACCCCATATCCAGGGCCAAATCGAGGACTGCTGGGAACAGTGACTCCTTGGCCAAGGGAGACAGTGCTGCCTTCTTGGTCCAGTGTCACGTGTTCATGTGCTGTCCCAGCCCCAACCCACCAGGACATGGGCTTTGTTGGAAGATGTTGTCATCTCCCTCCACACTCAACCCGGGAGTGTGGAGGTTGCAGTGTTGGGAGCAGTGTTGGCAGCACTGGCCCCATGGAGGTTGTATTGGGTTTGCGTGGCAAGGTTTTGGTAGCGGGGGGGGCTACAGGGGTGGCTTCCGTGAGAAGCTGCTAGAAGCTTCCCCTATCTCTGATAGAGCCAAGGCTGGCCGGCTCCAAGATGGACCCGCTGCTGGCCAAGGCCGAGCCCATCAGCAACGGTGGTAGCGTCTCTGTGATAACATATTTAAGAAGGGGAAAAAAAAAAACTGCATGACTGCAGCCGGGGAGAGAAATGAGAATATGTGAGAGGAACAGCCCTGCAGACACCAA